>PVIW01005991.1:0-95112 GCA_004026585.1 Noctilio leporinus | reverse complement strand
ATGGAGGAAATTCTTTTTTTTACTTGACTGTCACACACTTTCACTTTCATTTCTCTTTTTTAGGGCTTGTACTATTCTCTTTAGTTTAAAGATACACTTGCTGCAGAAGGCAAAAAAGAATTATATCAAGTGAACTAATTCTGCTTTCTACTTGTTAGAATTTACCATTTTCCCTCCTTTCTTCTTCCTTTTTTTTTTTTTTTTTTTGTATTGAACTTACCAATCTTGGTTGGAATCTTTTTTACAGTTTCAGCTCATATGGTGTACTGATTTCTTTCTTTCTTTCTTTCTTTTTAATATGAAAGCACTTTAAAAATATTTTATTGATTATTTTTCAGAGAGAGGGGAAGGGAGAGGCAGAGAGGGAGGGAAACATCAATGTATGGTTGCCTTTCACCTGCCTCCAGCTATGGACCTGGCTGGAGACCTGGCTTGCAACCTGGTTATGTTGCCCTGGCTGGGAATCAAACCAGCAACCTTTGGGTTCACAGGCCGGCATCTTATCCACTGTGCCACCAGCTAGGGCTGATTTCTAAACATTGCTGTTTACATGATCTCTTTCTCTTTGTTTGTTATAGTCACCTTCCTCTCAGATCTCCCCAAATCAGAGCATAATTGACTCTTTGGTTTCCTTATACCCAACATTTGACCAGTTCTTATTTAGTCAGAGCTCTCCATAGAAAGTTACAGAAATTCAGCTCAATTGGTTTAATAAGTCAAAAGAAAATAGGCTGGTTCACATGATTGGGAAGTTCAGTGATTTCAAGCACAAGTAGGATCTAAAGTCTCAAAAATGTTAACAGGACTCTGTCTCTGTATTTTTGTTTTGTTTTTCCCAGTGGTTTCCAGAAGGCTCTATAGCTTGACTACCCTCCCTTTTGCTGATAGGTTCAGCAAAAAAGTCAGTCCTCTGTGAGATATCTGGTGTTCCCATTGGCCAAGTTTTGGGTACGTGCCCCACTCAAGTTATTGGGCCAGTGAATGGTTAATTAAGTTGCTTCATCCAGGGAAGACCAGTAAGACGTCTGTCATGAGAAGAAAAGAGAATGGATCATAGCTGAGTGCAAAATGATAAGATTCCCATAGTCTCACAACTCACTGCTCCTGCCTTCATAGTATGGCTTGTATTTGTTCCCTCCTCCCATTTCTTCTGCCTCCATCTCAGCTGAGTTATGTTAGATATTTGTCTCTACTGGTGAACAAGGTGCTTAATTATTCTACCAGCTTCTGCTTTATTCTGTACATCCCTATATGAACTCCACAGGGACACAGTTTGTAGGAAAGTCTCTATGAACACTGTGCAGCTTGATGGACCTGACTTTCTCCTATGTGAGAAGCCAAGAGTAATCTCAAAAAGTGTACTTCTGGGCCTTAGCTGGTGGCACAGTGGATAAGGTGCTGGCCTGCAAACACAAAGGTCACTGGTTCAATTCCCAGCCAGGGCACATAACCAGGTTGCAAGCCAGGTCTATAGCTGGAGGCAGGTGAAAGGCAACCATACATTGATGTTTCTCTCCCACTCTGCCTCTCTCCCTACCCCTCTCTCTAAAAATAATAAGTAAAATTAAAAAAAAAAAAAAGTATAGTTTTGAATGTTCTGGGATCTGCAGAAGACACCAGACCATAAGAAAGTCAGAAAGATCATCATGTAGAGTGGAAGAAGGGTAGCATATATAAAAGGTGGGGACTAGAGTTTAATAGAACAATGGGGAGGGGGACTATATTGGTTCTGACTGGTGTGACTCGGTTGGATATCATCCCACAGGGCAAAAGGTCCCCGGTTTGATTTCTGGTCAGGGTTGCAGGTTCGGTTCCTGGAGCATGTACAAAAAGCAACTAATAGTACAGAAAGCAGTGTTCTCTCTCCCATTGATGGTCTTATCTCTCCTTCCCTCCCTCTCTCTAAAATGAAATAAATAGAATCTTTAAAAAATAGAGTAACTGCTTTGTATTGGACTAAGGGTATAAGGAACACAATGCAATGAGAGAATGTTCACTTACTACAAACAAACAAACTTGCAATATAGTAAAAAGAGAGAACCGCACTGTGGGGAAAATGGAGTCGGTCAGGTTCCCTGAGCCGGCCCCTGAGCAGGAATGACTCAGCACTGCTTATGTAATCATAGTTAAGTACCGGCACGATGCAGAAACACTTTCTATTGTTGTATAATGAGTAATATCATACTTTGGCATGCAGCTGGCTTTGTTTGCACTCAGAATATAAGGAAGTCAGGGACTTTCTGCTAGGGAGCAGGGTCTCTGGAACCGCCCACCACGCCCACAGGTGCAATAAAGGCAGGTCGGGTATCCCCACGGTTCCGCGTGTTTTCTTCCACCTGCCCGAATCCTGAGTGAACCTGCCTGGTTTCCAACGTTTGCAGAACACCCAGAAATATTTACAATATATACTACCATGTAGGAGGGGCCATATCAGGGGTCCTGTTCGCCTTTCACTGGTAACCGTGGCTGCAAGGAGGAAGCACAGCACCGTGATAAGCGTGGCATTTTATCTGGACCTTGAATGACAGGGTTTAACTGGCTCAGAGGAGACGGGGGCGGGGCATGCCTGGCGAAGTGACCCGGCACACTGAACGAGAGGCCGAGAAATGCTGAATTGCCCAGATGGACTCTGTCTGGAGTGGCTGGGGACAGGCTTTGAGATTAAGTTTAGGCTAGAAGGTTGAGGGTGTTGCATAGCATTGGATTTGGGGTATGATGAAGATGTGTCAGGTGCTAAAACAAGAAGCGCAGCCACAAGGTCGTGCAGACATTAGTCGGGGGGTCTGTAGGGCCGTTTTGCCCTTTCAACGGCAAAAAGTAGTGAGGGAGACAGTGGGGAACCCCCATTTCCTGGCGGCGGCGGCTGTCCACCTTCTGTCTGCGTGGGCAGCTAGGATTCACGGCCCCAGAACAGACTTCAGCAAAGGGGCCCAGAGCGACCTGAACCTCTCTCCTGCTGTCACACTGGCCCTCAGCCAGACCTTCTCCTTTGGGGTTTTCTAGCCTCCGGGAGGGAGCCCCGGGCTCTGCACGACTTTAGAGGGGCGGTGGGGAAAGCAGCGGGTGGGGACTGGGTGGGCCCTGTGATTTCCCAGCCCGCCTGGAAGGTCAGCGGGAATGTCGTTTGTGAAAAGAGCGTTACGTTCCTGACCATTTCTTATTAGTTTCTTCTTGCCTCCCACTCTGGGACTGGGTTATGCTTCCTGGTCCACTGGCTGAAGGGGCTGTATTTCTCGTAGCTTCCGAAAGGCCTTCTGGCAGAGGCTGGCTCCGTGGGACCTGTGTGTCAGGACTCCGCCCCACGAGTCCCAGGACATACGCTACCCTTAACCCCGGCCACGCGGCCAGCAGCTCCCGCGGGCTGCCTGCTGCCGGGAAGCCCGCACCGTCGGGTCTGAGGGTGTCTGCGGCGCGGTGGTGCTGATTGCCCACCGGACCAAGCCGTCGGGGTGAGGCCCCAGATCCTCCTTGCTGATCCAAACGAGTTCAGAAAGCGCCAGGCAGGCACAGATGCCCAAACATCCTGTGGTGAAGGTATTTCTGAGACTATTTGCATTCCAACAAGGGCCTGCTGCTTCCTTTCTGGTATTGTGGACGGTGTTAGGATTGGGAGGAGATGTCACTAAACCAAAGTGCAGATGCCTCTGCCCCAGCGCATTAGAAGAACAGATACTGGTCTGTATCTGGTTGGAAATATTTCTGGACTCCGGTTGCTGTGTACTGGGGAACCCCACCCCCCACGCCCGGCTGCAGGAAGAGAAAGCCCACCACTGACCCTTTGTAAGAAGGAAGTACTGCACACACTCTTCAGGGTTTTTGCCTGGGTCCGTCTGACACAAGCAGTTGCAGCTGGGCCACCCCCCAGGCTCCCCTGTCTTCCCGCCCACATCTGGCACACGTCCCGGGTCAGACAGGCCGCCCTGTGCCTCCCAGATTAACCTCAGGGGGAGTGTTTGTGGCGCAGTGATGGAACGGTTGTTAGTTTTACACGCATACCGCATTAACACCCCTTTAAACGGCCTCATTCATTTTTCTGTTGATATTCTATGAAATTACTGCTTTGACTGAAGAGCCCCTGCGGACCTGAGTTTTCATGATCCTAAGGAATGACACCACCCCACAGCCATAAATCGTGGACAGCCGCCGCGAGCGTCCCTCTGCGGTTCCGCGGCGGCTCACTGGTGAGATTGAAGTCCTAAGCCAGAAACCACGAGTTTGCTGTTTCGATTGAAACATGCTCACAGGGCAGCCCCATCGCGGGAACACAGGAATGGAGTTGGGCTTGAATCGGGTGCGAGGCTGAACCTCAAGCTTGAGAGCAGCCAGCGTTGGCAAAGGGGCAGAGGCTGGCGCTGGTGGGCTGTCCCTTCGGCTCAGCCTGGTTAACCCCCTCAAAGGGAAACATTGTAAGGAATACATATTATCAAATTGGGGCTCAGTGTACCTTACATTTAAAAGATTTTATTTAAGGCCAGCCCTGGCGTTTACCTTTATGACAACCCTTTTAGCAATGAGTTCCAGAATGTTACCTTAAACAAATAAATCAATGTTATATTAGTCTCAGGGGTAAATACGGGGATTCAGCATTTATATATACTTTGCAATGTGATCACCGCACTAAGTCTAGTGACCATCAGTCACTGTTCAAACTTATTACAATATCGTTCATGTTATGCACCTTTTTCACCCATCTTCCCATCTCCCTCCACATAGACACCATCAGTTTGATCTGTTTTTAGTAGCCTGTTCTTGGTTTTTTTTGTTTTTGTTTTGTGTGTGTGTGTGTGAGAGAGAGAAACAGGTCTTTTTCTCTTTTAAAAGATTTTATTTATTATTTTTAGAGAGCGGGGAAGGGAGGGAGGCAGAGAGGGAGGGAAACATCAACGTATGGTTGCCTTTACCTGCTTCCAGCTGTGGACTTGGCTCAAGACCTGGCTCGAGACCTGGTTATGTGCCCTGACTGGGAATCGAACCAGCAACCTTTAGGTTCACAGGCCAGGGCTGTTTTTTCTTAATTCAATCTTTGAAGGCTCTGTTTCTAGAAATTTATTCATTCAAGGTTGTCCAATTTATTGAAATATAATTATTCATAGTATTTTTAATGATCCTTTTGTTTTCCTATGATGACAGTTTTAACCTCCCCTCTTTCACTTCTGATTTTAAATATTTAGCCTTTCTTTTTTTCCTTTTTCCTGAAAAATATATTTATTGATGAGAGAGAGAGAGAGAGAGAGAGAGAGAGAGAGAGAGAGAAACAGAGAGAGAGAAATATCAATTGGCTGCCTCCCATATACATATCAACCAGGTATCAAACCCACAACTTTTTGGTGTATAGGACAATGCTCCAACCAAATGAGCCACACCGGCTAGAGCTCTTTATTTTCTTGATGAGTCTTGCTAAAGATTTGTCAATTTTGTTCTTCCTTTCAAAGAATGGGCTCTTAGTTTCACTGATCTTTTCTATTTCTTTTAAGTTTCTATTTCATTTATTTCTGCTCTGAACTTTCCTCCTAGAACTAACTGCTTTTGCTATATCAAAAAAGTTTGCTGCTCAACAAATTATGGAAAGTTGTCTTTTAATTTTGCCTCAAGGCATTTTTGGATTTCTTGTTTGATTTCTTTTTTAATCCATTGGTTGTTTAGTCCCTAACATGTTTGTCTTATTTCCAGTTTTCTGTTTATAATTGATTTCTAGTTCCATACCATTGTGGTCAGAAAAAATATTCTTGATATGATTTCACCCTTTCTGAATTTACTGAGACTTGTTTTGTGACCTAATGTGTAAACAATCTCAGAAAATGATCCAGGTGCTGTTGAAAAAAATGTGTATGGCGCATATTTTTGGATAAAATATTCTATAAATGTCTATTAGGTCATTTATAATGTGACATTTAAGGCCATTATTTCCTCATAAACTTCCATCTAGATAATATGTCCAATAATGTTAGTGGGTTATGAAAGTCTTCTACTATTATTGTACTGCCATTAATTTCTCCCTTCATTTAGTCCCCTTATACCCTCTCCTTACCAATCACCACACTGTTGTCCACTACGTCCATGACTCTTTTATCATTTTCACTCAATCTCACCTATGCCTTTTGATGGAAACATTTAGCCTAATTACATTTAGAGCAATTGTTGATAAGTACGTACCTATTGTCATTTTGTTATTATCTTTGGGTTGGTTTTGTAGTTCTTTGATTCTTTCTTCTTTTGATCTCCTTTCTTTTTGTTGTTTCCTATTTTTTTCAGTGTTTTGTTTGTTTTATTTTTCTTTATCTTGTGTATCTTGTGTATTGTTGAAAGTATTTTTGGTTTGTGATTATCATGAGATTCCTATGTTTACTTATATCTATTACTTTTTAAAATTTAAGCTGTGAGCCTCAGAACCTTTCCTTCTCAGGGATTTCTTGTGAAATGAAAGTTACAAATTACTTAATGAAGCCTTGATTATCTAACTACCTAGCTGTGTGTGGTACTGTGATGAGCCCCTTTCAAAGAAAAAAGGGCAACTCTGAGGGAAACACACACACACACACAGAAAGTTCTCACAGGTCTAGTATATTCTGCATCAGTGAACAGGGCCTGTGATTGGTGCTGACTCCCGTGATCGCTGCTCTTGGCGCATTGGTCATCTAGGAGCAACCCCCACCCCCAGGCCAGGTGTTGATGATTCTCCCCCAGCAAACAGCAACCAGCTATGGCTGAGCAGCCTGGAAAGAATTAACCTTCCTTGTTGGGGTCCCATGGGAAGGTGTTGGGACATGGAGCCCTGTATAGTACCAGCAGAGGAGGTTTTAATTTTGACTTTAAATGAATAGGCTCTGACCTGAGGAAGATCTCAGTGTTCCTTCCATTGTTATTGCTGAATGAGATCTGTTTTCTGTAATTAGCATTGTTTAACATTGATTGATGAGCTTTACATGGGTACTACATGCCCTTAAGCTAACTGCATTCAATAAAAGATCTGACACAACAGCCGACCAGGCTTTTGTCTATTAGACACTAGCCGGCCTTCTCTGCTCTAGCACAAGCTGCCTGGGAAGTATTCATTTCACCTGCACCTCCTAGGGTTCTTTGTGTGTCAGGGATCCCCCATACATCCTCTCTTTTGGGCTGCTACCTGGAGACAGTGACCAGCTTCTCCTAATGGGTTGTGAATGATGAGAACTGAGGAAATCCATCCTTTGTTAGACTCAGGCGTCCCCTAGAAATGGGGCAGACAGGTTATCCTGCAACTTTACCACAACTGTCACCCATAAGAAAGAATCCCCAGCTCACTGTAATTTATTCTGCTGGCAACCAGCTTGCAAATTCAGTGGGTGCATCTTACCAGCAAACCAGTACAAGGAGAACTCAGTCAAGTGGCATCAGCAGCAGTCCTAGTTGCAGCTGGGAACCAACACTAAGCCACCTTCTATGCATGGCATAGTAACCCTCACGGCAACTGTGCCAGGTAGATATTGTTATTCCCCTGCTGGAGGTGAGGAAACAGAATTTGGGAGATGACTCTAGATGTTCCCTAGAAGCTCCTCATTAAGTGACAACATCAGGATTCAAGCCCAGTCTCTCTCAGAAACAACAAAATTTTCAAGGTGGTCCAGGTGGGATCTGAATGGTATAGAAGTGGGTCTCATGGCAAAGTGGCTGTTGACTAGGAAATAGACCCATGGCTGTTTTATTAACAACCAGCTGATATACTAGGGTCTTTGATTTTCTAAAGTATTGTTTCATTTTTCAAGTAAAGTTGACATACAATATTATATTCCTACTCAGGCATACAACCCAGTGATTAAACATTTGTATAACCCAGAAAGACAAATACCATATGATTTCAGTTGTATATGGAATATAAACTACAAAATAAACAAAACAAATTGCAACAAACTCATAGATACAAATGGAATTGGTGGTTGTCAAAGGGGAGGGGCGTTTGGGGCACTAAGTGAAGGAGACTCAGAAAGAGACTAAGCGAAAGGGACTAAGAAGCACAAAGTGGTAGCTATGAAATAGCCACAGGGAAGTAAGTAAAGGATAAGGACTATAGTCAATAATATTGTGACAACTATGTACGGTGCCAGTTGGGCTACTGGATATATTGAGGGAAATTCTATGTAAATTAGCATATGGTTGTCTAACCACTAAGCAGCACATCCAAAACCAATAGGTAATTTAAAAAAAAATTAAAACCCACTGATCTTAGCCGATAGGAATTTTTGAAGCCAGGGAGTGCAAAAGAGGATATGCATCCTTCAATAAGAGATTTTACACATTAAAGGGGAAATAACCTGTACAAGGTGCCTGAAGCAAAGGGAACCCCTTCTTCCCAGTCCTAACTGGGAGAGACTTGGGTGGATACTCAGACAGATTCTGGGTGACTGGGGCTGCACACATGCAGCATCCGCAGCTGCAGCACCAGGAGAGCTCAGGAGAGAAATTCTGGCTCCTCAGACTGTCGGAGGCCCAGGAAGGCTGTGGGCAGCCCTGACAGAGAAAGACGGTTTGCCTTTTGGGGGAGTGGAGTGCCGAAGAGCCAGGCAGTGGCTCCAGCTGCAGTGTGGGGGCCACACAGGGACTTTTCCAAAGGAGAGGAGGCAAAGGAACCTGCCTGCGCACAGCTGCCCTGACAGCAAAGAGGCCAGACTCAAAGCGCAGTGTGTGACCGCTGAACCCCGCTGGCCAGGAAGAGTAGAAGGCTGGCCAGGAGATTGCAGGACCTCACCCAGTACGGCTGTCAGGTGGGGCGAGGTAAAGAACTGGACAGGCTAGAGTGGAGCGGCTGAGGTTCTGAGCAGCCAGGCGGGGACACCCAAACAGCAGAAAACAAATCTCTGTGTAGAGGCAGGCACGTCCACCCCTCACCAGCAAGATTGTAAATCTCCACAGAACAGTAAGGTTAGACTCAAGAAAACACTGTGGGGCATGTATCTGCAGGGGAAAGAAAGAGATCTTCAAAGGAGCCCTGCCTCTACACAGAGATTTGTTTTCTGCTGTTTGGGTGTCCCCGCCTGGCTGCTCAGACGCTATGCCAGCTCCTTTGCAGGCCTTGTTCCACTGAAAACAGCAGAGAACAGAGATTAGAAATGGGCACAACAAAGGGGTATTCAGGGCCCCGCCCAGCCTCGGTTCTTACAGTTCCCGTCAGTGCCAAGCAGGAAACAGCTGACCCCTTTACAACAGATTGGCCCCACACATGCAACAGACAGCGAACTCATCAGAAACTGTACGTTAGCAGAAATAATCTGGGACAGAACTAGACCTAGGGTGCAGGGGCGGTGGACACACCCGCGTCTTCTCTGAAGGATGAACGGCCTCTCCCAGGGGGTGTCCAGGGATCCTACCCTACTGATGACACTAGACCCCCTCTGTCGGCAGGTGGAGATGCTACATGCCATGCTGTTGGAAGTTAGATGAACCGCTCCTGAGCCTTGTGCTGCTAAAAAGCCAGCAGGACAGAAAGGCCCAGCCTGAAAGAGACAGCCACAGACTGTGGGTCACTTGTAGGCTCAAACATGCTGCCTTAAGCTAGACCGGGCCACTTGCTGACACCAAGGAGAGGGGGACCCTGAAAGAGTAGACAGCAGGCCAACAAACACTAGACTCTGCTGGGATGAATTCCACCTCGTTCTTTTTCATTATTTGCACTAGTTTTTTCTCCTGCATAGCTTTTTAACATTGTTTCTTTGTCTTCAATTTTGTTCCTACCATTTCACTCTATTTTAATTTTATTTTTCATGTATTTTTAATTTTTATGATTTATGTTCCTTTTTATTTTAGTTTTCATTCCAATCTCATATTTTACTCTCCCTGTCCCTTACATCATTTTCCTTTCATCCTCCTCTTTCCTCTTTTAATTTTATTTTAAAATGTTATTTTTTCCCCTTCTATGCCTTATTTCTATTCTTTACTCTTACTAGTTCTCCTTCTTCAATCCGCTCAAAACCATCTTTCTTTCATAGGTCATCTCACACTTTTTTCCTTTCTTATAATACCCTTATTGTCATTCCACCTTTATTAATATTTATTCGGTTATCATTAATATTAGTGATGGTGTTACATCGCTTGCACTTTATCCCTAGATGTTCACTATTTATTTTATTTAAAAATGTTTTTAATCTCATATTTTATTGTTCCCTATCCTACACCATTTTGCCTTCCTCCTGCCCTGTCTTATTTTTGTTTTAAATTGTATTTTCTTCTTTTCTTTCTTTTTAAATTTAATTTTATTGTTGTATTACATCCATCCCTTTTTTACTCCCCTCTGTCCCCTTCCCTACCCACCCACTGCCCCACCAAAGTCAATTCCACTTGTTGTCCATGTCCATGGTTCTTCCATACTCGTTCTATTTATGTGGTCAATTTTATTTCTTTTTTTTTTTTTCACCTTGTTTCTATTCCCTACTCTTATCATTTCTCCTCCCTCTACCCTCTCTAAATCATTTTTCTTTTTTCACCTCACCATCTTTTTTCCTTTTGTATAATATTCTAATCTCTTTTGACCTTTATAAATCTTATCTCATTACTTTGTTTTTTTTTTAAGATTTTTATTTATTAATTTTAGAGAGAGGGGAAGGGAGAGAGGCAGAGAGGGATAGAAATATCAATGTATGGTTGCCTTTCACCTGCCTCCAGCTACAGACCTGGCTGGAGACCTGGCTTGCAACCTGGTTATGTGCCCTGGCTGGGAATCGAACCAGTGACCTTATCCACTGTGCTACCAGCCAGGACTATTTGCTCATTTCTTATTGATACTGTGGTAGTGGTTGGGAGGTATTTTTGCTGGTACGGGTTTTGTTTGCTGGGTTGTTTTGTTTTGTTCTGACAGTTCCTATATAATCGCATAAACAATATGGTGGGGATTGTGAGTCTCAGTCTGCCAGTCAGAGGAGCGAACCCACCAAGGAGCCAAAAACAACCTAAACCCACTTAAAACAAGCGAGACCACAACGACTGCATAAAGAGCATCCCTAGAGTATCCAGCTCCGATCAAAGAGGCTGCACCACTGAATCCCACAAATCTCCTACCACAGAAGGTCACACCATGAAGACAGTGAGTCAAAGTAGATCTGTCTAATATGCAGAAACAAATAAAAAGAGTTACCTAAAATGGGGAGACAAAGAAACAACCTCCAATCAAAAGGAAAAGAGGAATCCCCAGAAAGAGTGCTAAATGGAACAGAGGCAAGTAAACCATCAGACAAAAAGTTCAAAGCAGTGGTTGTGAGGATACTCAGTGAGAACTACAAGGAACTTAGTGGAAACTACATCAGCATGAAAAATAGCATAGAAACTATGAAGAAGATACAGGAGGAAAGAAAGAATATAATAGCTGAATGAAGACTACACTAGAAGGAATTAAAAGCAGGCGACATGAAGCAGAGGATTGAGTCAGTGAAGACAAGGTAAAACAAAACACCCAGTTAGTACAACAAAATGAAAAAAGATACAGAAACAAGATAGTTGAAGGGAGTTTCAGGACAACATGAAACATACCAATATTCACATCATAGGCATTCCAGAAGGAGAAGAAAAGGAGCATAGGACAGAAAACCTGTTTGAAAAATAATAATAATAATGGCAGAAAATGTCCCTAACTTGGCAAGGGAATGAGTCACATGAGTTCAAGAAGCACAGAGGATTTCAATCAAAATGAACCCAAAGAGACCCACACCAAGAAAGATAATAATTAAAATGGAAAAAATTGAAAGAGAAAGAGACAATCTTAAAACTGCAGAAATACAAAGGATTGTAAGAAACTACTATGCACAACTATGTGCCAAGAAATTGGACAACCTGGGCAAAATGGATAAATTTCTAAAAGCATACAATCTTCAGAAACTGAATCAAGAAGCACAAAGTCTGAATAAACTGATAACAACTAGTGAAATTAAAGCAGTAATCAAAAAATTCCTGGTGCATAAAAGCCCTGGACCAGGTGGTTTCACAGGTGAATTTTACCAAACATTCAAAGAAGGACTAATTCCTATTTTTCTCAAACTATTTCAAAAAATTCAAGAAAAGGAAAGAATCCAAAACTCTTTATTTTTTTAATTTAAAAAAGTTATTTTTTTAATTTTTAAAAATATTTTATTTATTATTTCTTTTAGAGAGAAGGGAAGGGAGAGTGGCAGAGAGGGAGAGAAACTTCAATGCATGGTTGCCTTTCACCTGCCTCCAGCTATGGACTTGGCTGGAGACCTGGCCTGCAACCTGGTTATGTGCCCTGGCTGGGGAATCAAACCAGCTACCTTCAGATTCACAGGCTGGCACCCTATCCACTGTGCCACCAGCCAGGGCCAAAACCCTTTTTATAAGCCCAGTATTACCCTAATTTTCAAAATCAGGTAAAGATACAACAAAAAGAGAAAATTACTAGGCCAAAATCTCTGATGAATGTAGATGCTACAATCCTCAACAAAATGTTGACAGTGCAGATCCAAAAATACTTTTAAAAGATTATTACCATGATCAAGTGGGATTTATCTTAGGGATGCAAGGATTTTACAATATTTGCAAATCAATAAATGTAATACACCACTTCAACAAAATGAAGGACAAAAACTATATGATCATATCAATAGATGCAGAAAAAGCATCTGATAAAATCCAACACCAATTTATGATAAAAACACTCAGCCAAGAGGGAATAGAAAGAGCATATCTCAACATAATAAAGACATATATGAGAAACTGACTGCCAACATCATACTCAATGGGTGAAAACTATAAGCTTTTCACTTGAGTTCAGGAACAAGACGAGGGTGTCTACTCGCATTACTCTTATTAATGTAGTGATGGAAGTTCTGGCATCCATTTCTTGTGTGTGATTAGACAAGAAAAAGAAATAAAAGGCATCCAAATTGAAAGGAGGAAGCCAAACTGTCATTATTCATAGATGATGTGATAATACACATAAAAAACCTATCCTCTCCACCAAAAAAACAACTTGACCTTGTAAGTGAATTTGGCAAAGCAGCAGTATACAAAGTCAATAGTCTGGAATCAACGGCATTTTTGTACACCAACAATGAGCTATCAGAAGGAGAATCCAGGAAAACTATAGAACACTGAAGAAATTGAGGAAGATACAAATTAATGGAGGCATATATCTTATTTATGGATTGGAAGAATTAACCTCATTAAAATCTCCATACTACCCAAAGTGACCTATAGATTCAACACAATTTCTATCAAGATTCCAATGACCTATTTCACAGAACTCAAACAAACAATTCAAAAATTTATATGGCCCCACAAAGGCCCCACAGAGCAACAGCAATCCTGAGAAAGAAGAACAAAGTTGGAGGGATCACATTACCTAATATCAAACTATGGAATAAGCCTATATTAATCAAAGCAGTATGTTACTGGCATAAAAACAGACACATAGATCAACAGAATAGAATAGAGAGCCCCAAAACAAACCCACACCTTAATAGTCAATCAATATTTGACCAAGGAAGCAACCACATTCAATAGGCTAAAGAGAGTTAATTCAATAAATGGGATTGAAAAACTTGGGCATATACATGCAGAAAATTTAAACTAAATCACCTTCTTACACAACACACGAGAATAACTTCGAAATGGATCAAAGACTTAATGGTTAGACCCAAAACCATAAAAAATATAGAAGTAAACATAGGCAGCAAAATCTTGGACACTGCTCATAACAATATTTTATTGAATATATCGCCCCGGGCAAGGGAAACAAAGGAAAAAATAAACAAATGAGACCTCGCTCTCCCTTGTTTCCCAAGCTGTGCACTTTAGGTTCACCCCCTCTGTGTGGGCTGTGTGCATCCTGCTATTGTAGTTGACCCTTTATTGCTGTTGGCACATCCATGGAAGAGAATTACCCCTAAGTCATTTGACTCCGAGGACTGGCTGTAATCACAGTATAGAATCAGCGTTGGCCAACCTCACAGAACACTTAGTTCCGCAGTGCTCTGGTGCCCTTTGAGTCTCTCTTGAATATGTCACTAGGGCAAGTGCTGAGGCCTAAGCTGAATCGATTTGCTAGGAGCACTTGCCCTGAGACTTTCGGGAAGGTGCAAGCCAAGATCAGCCACCTCCTGTGCCGTTCCGAGGGCCACCTGGCATGAGCTACAAAGCAATCTGCAGATGGCTGATATTGTGCTAGGCTTAGAGGTGCCCAGAGATGCCAGGCTGTGGGTTAAGACCGGTTGTTGCTACCAGTGTCAGGCCTGAGACCACTGAGCAAGAGGTATGGGGCACATTGAAGCTGCTTTTTAAAGAGATTTTATAAACATCTGAAGCATGAGCCAAGACAGGCTGCTTGTACGGTAAAGGTGCTGGAAAAGGCTTGGGTAGGCCCACATTTGGGTGGGGCTGAGTCTCAGGGAATCATCAGGGTGGGGCACAGTGTGGGCCACGTGGGTGGAGATTCAGCTATGGCAGCTGCTGGCTGGCGCTGCTGGGGAGGGCTCAGCAAGGGACAGCGGCCTCTGCCTGCACTTCTGTCTGGGAAAACATTGTCCCAAAGCCAGATAGTTCAGGTTTTCCCACTCTGTCCGGGGCACCTTTTAAGCTTCCATTTTAGCACTAGAGCTCAGAGCAAGTGAGTTGGAGTGAAGGATACTCGTCAGCCCTTTAGGAGAAGCACCCAGGACTCCAGAAGCCCTCCATCTCCCTCAGCCACAATTTCCACAGGTTTCCACAGCCCGGAACTTATGGGACTTCTCTTACTGGCTCTGAAACCCTCAATTTGGGGGCCTGGTTTCTGATGTGGGGCTGAGACTCCTCGCTGCTCAGGGGGGACCTCAGCAGCAGAGAAATCGCTCCTGATTTTTAGCAGCCATACGTGAATGTGGGACCGGGACCAGCCTGGTCAGCACCTGTGCCCCTCCTACCTGTCTTCATGTGGCTTCTTCTTTATATCCTTCGTTACGGCCTTATGTTCAGTTATTAGCTTTAGGTGGGTCTCAATGATGGTTATTCTGTAGCTCAGTCGTAATTTTGATACGGTTGTGGCAGAATGCGAGTTCCACATTTAGCTAGGCCATTAACTGAAAACCCATTTTTAAAACATGTTTAAGCATTGGGTCCAAGAGAGTCATTAATAACATTTCAATGTGTTGTTTTATTTTTTATTTTTAAAAAAGACTTTATTCATTATTTTCAGAGAGAAGGGCATGGAGGGAGCAAGAAAGGGAGAGAAGATCAATGTATGGTTGCCATACGTATAGCTGGGGACCTGGCTGGAGACCTGGCTTGCAACCTGGTTATGTGGCCTGACTGGGGAATCGAGCCAGCAACCTTTGCGTTGGAGGCTGGCGCCAATCCGCTGAGCCACACTAGTCAGGGCTCAATGTGTTGTTTTAGATAACATGTCTTAAACTATATTAATGTGTTTGATTTATGCTCATCGCAGAAAATTTAGGAATACAAAAAAGTGAAAAAGGAAATTGCCATTCACTTGTAATTCTACCATTAACATTCTGATTTTTTTCATTGTATGTGCATATAAATACATGACAAAATACAAATTAGATTATAAATAAAAATTTTTGACTCCCATTTCCCTCTCAACCATAAATAATAAGCATTTCTCATATAATTAAATATTCTTTGAAAAAAATTAAATATTTAAACATGATCTGGGACATGTTTAATACTTAGGAAATGGTAGCTATTATTTATTACACAATATTTCACTGAATGAAAAAATCATAATGCATTTTACCTTTCTGATTTTTATGAATATTTAGGTTATTAATTTTCCCCCATTTTATAAACTATTGTACTAAGAACATTTCATATATAAAATCATGTCTAAGCTTTTAATTAATTTCTTAGGATAGACTCTTGGTAAGGGATTACTGGATCAAAGATTAGATAATATTTAACTTTTTTTTTCAACTCCATATTGCTAAATTTCTTCTACCAAATCTGTTCAAATTCTCATGGTGAAGCCCTGGCTGGTAGCACAGTGGATAAGGCACCAGCCTGCGAACCTGAAGGTCGTTGGTTCGATTCCCAGCCAGGGCGCATAATCAGGTTGCAAGCCAGGTCTCCAGCCAGGTCTGTGGCTGGAGGCAGGTGAAAGGCAACCATACATTGATGTTTCTCTCCCTCTCTGCCTCTCTCCCTTCCTCTCTCTCTGGAAATAATAAATAAAATCTTTTTTTTTTTTAATAAAAATAAAAAAATAAATCCTCATGGCGATTCATGAGAAAGTCCATTTCCCCTCAGACTGAACTTGTGTGATAGCTTGCTTTGGTGAATAGGTCTCTCTTTAATAATCAGCCTGAATGGACTAATGTGCTGGTTATTAGGGGAGACCCAGCAAGAGGCAAGTTTGCTAGAGACAATGCCAATGAGATCTGAGGATTTCCTCTTCGGGTAAACAGTTCTGAGTTGCCATTTTCTGCACTAGTCTGGCCCTGATTATCCATCCCCTACAACCCTTTTGTTTCTCTTTATGTAATGTTTGTTGCCCTCTGGTGATTCGTCCTTTGCCCTCCACTCTCCCTGGCCAAGTGCTGAGACCAGGTGGCCCTCGCACAGCGAGACCCGGCTCAGAGCCTGGCTCCCACTGGTACCAGCGTGTGTCTGAGTCAAGATCTGCAGCCGTACGTAAACATGACCTAATTAAGGGCTTTGAGCTTAATCATCCTCTCATGGTTTTCTGCGTTTAAAAATGGAAAATAATACTGAGATATATGATTGAGCAAAAGAGCAAGTTACAGAATACTGTGTACTTTATGATCCTAGTTTTGCACAAGAGAAGGAGCAAGGCAGAGAAAGAGATAAAGAGAGACAGCAAGATTTAGAAACTATCAGTGAGGTGTGGAGCAGAAGACTAAACCCTGAACCGTTCCTAGGGGGTCATCACAGGGCGGTGATAGTTTGTTCTTTTTTGTGTTTGCATTTTTAAAATGCTTTATCATGGTTTTCATTAAAATGATTATCTGATCTCAAATACTGTGGAACCTGTGTGGTATTGTAATGATTTGGCCAATTTCACTGGCTAGGAACCATCTCATTTAAGCCGCTTCTTTTATTCCCAGAGCTGCAATTTTTATCTAAACTTGAAGAACCAGGGTAGAGAATAGGAAGAAACACGCAAAAAGCTCCTGGCAACCTCAAGGCTGGTTTTCTCCAAGCCGGCATTTCTCTTCAGGAAGGTGAGGAATTATCTTGCTGAATGAAGAGGTGATCTCGGGTTTACATAGTTGTGCTCCTTTCCCCAGAGCTGGCTGGAAAGATCAGGCAACTTCCTCTATCGAGAAGTTACCATCCAATGATGAACTGAGCCTTCACATGGGAACACAGGTTTCATTCAGTTCTTCCTCCCCCTGGAGCTCACTGGCCTCCTCACCTTCTTTCCTCCCGGGAACCGCAGTCAGAGATCCCAGCTCCCAGGAGCTGTGCTGAGCTGCCCGACAGGCAGTTCCCAGACAGAAGCTGGGCACTAAAGGAAGTGGTGGGTGGTGGGAGAGGCAGGACAGGGCAGCAAGGGACATCCAAAACAGGAAGAAACCACAACCCTGTCCCTGAGGGTTTACAATCCATCTGCCACATCTTTTACTTCTTGAAAATCCCTGCCCCACGCAGTGATTGCAGCATCCTATGGACTAAAAATACACAGCCCTTGAAAATGCGTGATCCTGGAATTTTCTGAAATCATCTAGAAGAAAATGGGTAATCCCCTTCATCACGCACAAGTTAGAACACGTGTTTATCTCTTTGCCTTACGTTCCAGGCACTTGCGAATTCAACTGTTTGCTTAAACACAGGGGCGATCAAATCACTTTCAGCGACTACCTCTGTTCCTGTTGTATAATGTCACATGTACTTGGTCCATTCATACGTGGTTTTGTGTTGCGATTCACCAGCTACATTACTGCAATCCACCTTAGTTGCCCTTTTGTGCTGCAGTGAGGTATATATTCATTCATCCACTCATTTATTGATTCTGTGGGCTGGTTAAAACATTAATCTGCAGTAACAAAGGACCCCTTTCTTTCTTACATACACTCCCAATATGAGGGACCCGACTGGGAGTGGGGGCTCTAGGGCAGGAGTTCCTTTGCGGGGGTCAGGTTTCCGAGTCTGGTGGGCCTGCCAGCCAACGGAGCGGTGTCGGCACGCACGGTGAAGGAAGGCTGTGAGCCCATCTGCACGTCAGCTGTGGGAAAGTGGGAGGTAGGAATTCCAGGGCAAATTGTTTACCTTCATTTAAAAATTAATAACTTTATTAAGGGCAATTTCACGTGCTCTGCAAAATCAAGCAGAGTACAGAAGTTTCCGTATACCCTGTTCCCACATATGCATAACCTTTGCACTCGACATCCTGCACCAGAATGGGACAGTGGCTACAGTCCACAAGCCCACAGTGACACACCATCATCTTCCAAAGTCCATAGTTTACATGGCAGTTCATTCTTCTTGTTGCACGTTGTGTGGGTTTGGACAAATGTGTAACGGCATGTGTTCATTATTGTAGCTTTGTAACTGACAGTTGTACCAATCTAAGATCTCATGGGCTGTACCTGTTCATCCTTTATCCCAGTTCCTTTTCCATAATGTCAAACAGCTGGACTCTATAGTGTGTAGCCTCTTTAGATAGGCCTTTGTTCACTTATTAATATGTATTTAGGTTTCCTCAATGTCTTTTCATGGCTTGATAGTGCCTTTCTTTTTACACTGAGTAATATTGCATTGTTTGGGTGTATCACAGTTTACCTAATCAACCCATGAAGGACATCTGGGATCTTTTCAAGTTTTGGAAATTGTGAATAAAACTGCTATAAGCAATCATGTGCAGGTTTTGTGTGGGCATAATTTTGCTATTTTGATTATATCTTTAGAAAAACAGCTCTTAATTTCATTGGTAGCTTCTATTTTCTTTTAGATTCCGTTTTACTTATTACTATTATGATCTTTATTTTTCTTTCATGAAAGGCTGCTTTTCTTTATTTTTAAAATTTTTATTATTTGATTGTTGCTGTATTACATTTATCCCATTTTCCCCTCACTGCCCTCCCCTGTCTCACCCTCCCTATCCTCTCTCCCATAGCCAATTCCACATGTTGTCCATGTCCATGGGTCATTTCTGCTAGTTCCTCAACTGAACTGCTCCCCTCTTCGCTTCTTTCTCCCCATCCCCACTCCCCTCTATACACTGACAGTCTGTTCCTTGTTTCCTTGCCTCTGGTTCTATTTTGCTTGTTTGTTTGTTGTGTTCATTAGTCTCCTGTAGTAGGTGAGATTATATGTTATTTGTCTTTCACTGCCTTATATCATTAAGCGTAAGAGTCTCCAGTTCCATCCATGTTGTTGCAAAAGGTAGGAGTTTCTTCTTTCTTTTTTCTGTGTAGCATTCTATTGTATAAATGTACCAACATTTTTTGACCCATTCATCCACTGATGGTCACTTAGGCTGTTTCTAGCACTCGGCTATTGTAAATAGTGCTGCTATGAACATAGGTGGGGGAGCCCCTGTCCCATGAAGTCCTCCTGATCTCGGATGAAAGAAGACTACCAACACAGGAGCTGCTTGGGGAGAGAAAGGGCCAGATAATCTCTCCAGGTTGAAGTGCCCCGAGCACCTTTTTCCAAGGGTTTTTATTGACTTCAGGTTATTTAGGGGTATACAGTATGCATACAAAGCTCATTAATCAACATCATACAGTGCTGATTACAGAAAATAAATATTGTTCAGAGATAACAATTGAAGGAACACAAAGATCTCCCTCAGGTCAGGACTGGCCAGACAAGAAGAGGCCAGGTGGCTATAAAATTGGGTGTGTAAATCCATCTTGTGCTTTGAGCTTAAACTTCTGGTATAGAGATATTGAGAGCAGAATAGGCTTCAGGGGATATAATGCATTCTTTTATGCCAGATTTCCCAAAAAAAAAAGGAACCTCCAGGACATACTTGCCTCCAGCATTCTCAGTTTTCTGGGCAAGTCTTACAGGCCCGATGTTCTAGGCCTTGCTTGCATGGGACTACAGTCCCTGGTACCAGACCAGGTGGTCCCCGACACATAGGGGTGCATAGGTTCTTTTGAATCGGTGTTTCAGGGTTCTTCAGGTATAATCCTAGCAGTGGAATCACTGGCTCCAAAGGCAATTCCATTTTTAGGTTTTTTAGGAAATTCCATACTGTTTTCCATAGTGGTTGCACCAGTCTGCATTCCCACCAGCTGTGCACCAGGGTTCCCTTTTCTCCACATCCTCACCAGCACTTGTTGTTTGTTGACTTGTTAATGATGGCCATTCTGACAGTTGTGAGATGGTATCTCATTATGGTTCTTATTTGCATCTTTCTGATGGCTAGTGATGTTGATCATTCTTCCATATACCGATGGGCCCTTTGTAAGTCCTCCTCAGAGAAGTGTCTGTTCAGGTACTTTGCCCATTTTTTAATTAGGTTGTCTGTTTCCCTGGTGTTGAGTCGTGTAAATTCTTTAGGTATTTTGGAGACCAAACCCTTGTCTGAGGTATCATTGGAAAATATGTTTTCCCATACAATTAGTTCCCTTTTAATTTTGCTGATGTTTTCCTTAGCTGAGCAGAAACTTTCTAGTTGATGTAGTCCCATTTGTTTATCTGTTCCTTTATTTCCTTTGTCCTTGGGGAATTATCAGTGAGAATATTGCTGTGTAGGATATCTGAAATTTTCCTGCCTATGTTTTTCTCTAGGACTTTCATAGTGGCACATAAGTGTTAAAGTCTTTTATCCATCTTGAGTTTATTCAGGTGTATGGTGTAAGTTGGTGGTTTATTTTTTTTGCACGTCCCTGTCCAGTTCTCCTAACTCCACTTGTTGAAGAGGCTATTTTCACTCCATTTCATGCTCCTTCCCCATTTCTCTAATGTTAATTGACCCTAGAGGCCTGGGTTTATTTCTGGGCTCTATTCTGTTCCATTGATCTATAGGTCTATTCTTTTTTTCTTTTCTTTTCTTTTTTTTTTTAAAGATTGTATTTATTATTTCTAGAAAGAGAGAAAGGGAGAGAGGCAGAGGGGGAGGGAGGGAGAGAAAAATCAATATATGGTTGCCTTTCACCTGCCTCTAGCCACAGACCTGGCTGGAGATCCGGCTTGCAACCTGGTTACGTGCCCTAGCTGGGGAATCAAACCAGTGACTTTTGGGTTTGCAGGCTAGTGCCTCAACCACTATGCTACCAGCCAAGACTATAGATCTATTCTTATACTAGTACCAGACTTCTGATTACAGTGGCCTTGTAGTATAGTTTGATATCCAGTATTGTGATTCCTCCTACTTCATTCTTCTTTCTCAAGATTGCTATGGCTATTTATTTGTGTTTGTGGCTCAATATAAATTTTTGAAGTATTTTCTCCAGATCTTTGAAATATGTCATTGTTATTTTTATTTATTTATTTATTTAACATTTTAATTTATTATTTTTCAGAGAGTGCGGAAAGGAGAGAGACATCAATGTATGGTTGCCTTTCACTTGCCTCCAGCTATAGACCTGGCTGAAGACCTAGTTATGTTGCCCTAGCTGGGAATTGAACCAGTGATATTTTGGCTCACAGGCTGGCACCTTATCCATTGTCATTGATATTTTAATAGGGATTGTATTGACTCTATAAATTGTTTTGGGTAGAATGGACATTTTAATGATGTTAATTATTCCCATTCTCGAACATGGTATATGTTTCCATTCATTTGTATCTTTTTTAATTTCTTTTCTCAGTGTTCTGTAGTTTTCTGAGTACAGAGGTCTTTTACTTCCTTTGTTAAGTTTATTCCTAAGTACTTTATTTTTCTTGTTTCTATAGTAAGTGAGATTTGTTTTCTAGCTTCTATCTCTGATGTTTCATTTTTGGTATATAAAAATGCTTTTCATTTCTGGTATTGACTTTATATACAACTATTTTGCTAAATCTGCTTATTAGGTCAAGCAATTTTTTGGTGGGGTCTATTGAGTTTTCTATGTACACCATCATGTCATCTGCAAATAATGACAGTTTTACTTCCTCCTTTCTAATTTAGACACCTTTGATTCCTTTTTCTTCTCTGATAGCTATGGCTAGAACTTCCAAAATGATGTTTAATAGAAGTGGAGAGAGTGGATAGCTTTGTCTTGTTCCTGATGTTAGAGATAAAGCTTTTAGTTTTTGCCCATTGAGTATGATGTTGGCTGCAGGTTTCTCATGATGTTGAGGTATGTTCCCTCTATTCCCATTTTGCTTAGTGTTTTTATCATAAATGATTGCTGTACTTTATCAAATGCTTTTCCAGCATCTATTGATATGATCATATGGTTTTTGTCTTTCTTTTGCTGATGTAGTGTATTACATTAATTGATTTGTGAATATTATACCATCCTTGCATCCCTGGGATGAATCCCATTTGATCATAGAGTACAATCTTTTTAATGTATTGCTGGATCTGGTTTGCCAATATTTTGTTGAGGATTTTAGCATCTATGTTCTTCAGAGATAGTGACCTGTAGTTTTCTTTCTTTGTTGTGTCTTGATTTGGATTTGGGATTAGAACAATATTGGCCTCATAGAAAGAGTATGGGAGTCTTCCCTCTTCTTGGATTTTTTGCAATAGGTTGAGAAGGATAGGAGTTATTTCTTCCATTGTTTGGTAAAATTCACCTGTGTAGTCATCTGTTCTGGGGTTCTTGTGCACTGGGAGTTGTTTTTTTTTTTTTTTTTTTATTATTGCTTCAATTTCTCTAGTTGTTATCAGTCTATTCAGAGTCACTGCTTCTTCTTGATTCAGTTTTGGTAGATTATGCATTTCCAGAAATTTGTCCATTTTAACTGTGATGTGTCTTGGAGTGAGTGGGTCTGTTTGTGTTCATCTTCCTTGCAACTCTTTGTGCTTTCTGAACTTGAGTGATGTTTTCACTCATCAAGTTAGGGAAGTGTTCTGTCATTACTTTTTCAAACAGGTTTTCTATCCCTTGTTTCTCTTCTCCTTCTGGTATCCCTATGATACTTTGTTGCACTGCCTGGGAATATTTTTCTACATTGCCCTCCAGCTCACTGATGTGATTCTCTGCTTCCTCTAGCCTGCTTTTGATTCCTTCTACTGTATTTTTCAACTTGGAAATTGTATTCTTCATTTCCTCCTGGCTCTTATTGATAGTTTCTATGTCATTTTTAATGCTGGTGTAGTTCTCAGTAAGCTCCTTGTAGCTTCCCTGGAGTTCTTCATAGTTCCCCTGAAGTTGTTTGTAGTTTTCTTTGAGCTTACTGACTTTATTGAGCTTCTTTATTATCGTTATTTTGAATTACATATCTGATAATTTGCTTGCCTCTGTTTCATTTAGTGATCTTTCTGGGGATTCCTCCTTTCCTTTTGGTGATGGACTGTTCCTTTTACTTCCCATTTTTAGGTGTCTCTTCTTGTTCGTTTTTGCTTTTTAGATTTTTTTTTTTTTTTTTGAGGTCCTGTCTTTGTGGTGTGACCTTCTGTCCTTTAGAGGTTCACTTTCTTTACTTTCTGGATCCATCTCTGGTGACATCAGATCATTCCATAGTCTGGGCCTAGTCAGTCTGTAGGAGCCAACCAAAGATCCACTGTCTTTGTCTGTGCTCTTCAGTTTTTAATCCAATCAATCTGACAATCCGCCAGCCTCAGGGGCTGCTGTGTAGGACAGATTGATTCAATTGTAATCCAATGAATCTGTGATCAGCTGCCAGGTTCAGACTTCACTGGGCAGGGCAAGTGGATTTATTGGGTGGGGCTATGAGGCCCCCTCTGGTGGAATCTGCTTGGCATAACTAGTCCTTCTGCATTGTGGGGGCTGAGTCACCACTGGGACCCTGTTAGCTGCTCCATTATTTCTTTTCCCAAAGCCACCACTTCAAGCTCTCCCAAGCATCTCTAGTCCACTCTGCCCTCCCTCTGCTGGAGCCCAGGGTAAGTGGACGCTAATGTATTGTTGTGTGTGGTCATTTTAGTAATTCTCTGTCTCTAGCGCTCTTAGGCTAGCAAACTCTGTGGTTTTTTGCTTTTCATAGCTGGATGCTCTTTTATTCTCACCTGTGTTGCTGGGAAGCCCAGCTGGGGTGTTAGAACCCACCCTTCTCAGTGGAACCCCTGGCTCTGTCTTTTGGGTGTTGCCAGTGTGAGCCCAGCCAGCCTTCTTGAGTCTCTGCAATTCCTACCAGTCACGTTGTGATGAAGCAGCCTCTTCTGTTCTGTCCATGGTTATAAGGCTTCTTGGTTATTCTGGATGATTTTCCCCAATTAAGTTATAATTCCAGATTGGTCCTGGGAGGAGACTGGTATAGCTCCAGTTACTCCTTCACCATCTTGGAATCCTCAGTCTGGTCTTTATTATTTGATTCCTTCAACTAATTTTGGGCTGTTTTCTTTTTGCTTTTGTTATGTTATTTTAGACCGTTGATATGGAAAATTAGTTTATTTCAGACTTTTCTTTATTATCAAAATTCCAGCATAACTTTATTTATTTATTTTTATAAATTGGGGTGATATTAGTTTGCAAAACCATACAGGCTTCCGTAAAACATCATCTGCCCTCAGCATGCAGTGTGCCCATTAGCCCAAGTAAAGTTCTTTCTGCCCCCATTTTCAATCCCTTGCTCAACCTCCTTCTACCCTCACTCCCTTTCCTGGGCTATTGACACTCTGCTGTCTGTGTCCTTGTGTCTTATATATTCCCAATCCCTTCACTTCCTTTCATCTAGTCCCCTAAACACAATGTTCAAGCTGTCAGTCTGTTTTCTGTGTCCACATCTGTTTCCATTTGTTCAGCAGTTTATTTTTTTCATTAGATTGCATATATGAGTGAAATTATATGGTATTTGTCCTTCTCTGATTGGCTTATTTAACTTAGCGTAATGTTCTTCAAGCCCATTTATGCTATCACAAAGGGTAGATTTTCTTCTTTTTATGGCACTGTAGTATTTTACTATGGTAAATGTACTACAGCTGTTTTTATCCACTCATCTAGTAATGGGCACTTGAGCTGTTTCTAGATTTAGGCTAGTGTAAATATGCTGCTATAAACATAGGGGTGCATATATTTTTCAAACTGGTGTTTTGGAATTCTTAGGATATAATCCCAGAAGTGGGGTCACTCTGTGAAAAGGTAGTTCCATTTTTTGTGAGGTACCTTCATACTGTTTTCCACAGTGCCAGCCTACATTCCCACCAACAGTGCATGAACGTTCCCCTTTCTCCACTTCTTCACCAGCACTTGTTTGTTAATTTATTGATGGTAGTTATTCTGACAGGTATGAGGTGATATCCCATTTCAGTTTTAATTGGCATTTCTCTGATGATGAGTGATGTTGAGCATCTTTTCATAAGCCTACTGGCCATGTGAATGTCCCCTCTAGAGAAGAGTCTTTTCAGGTCCTCTGTCTTATTCTTCCTCTTTTTTAAAAAAAGATTTTATTCATTATTTTTAGAAAGGACAGGGAGGGAGGAAGAAAGGGTGAGAAACATTAATGTATGGTTGCTTTTCACCTGCCTCCCGCTAGGGACCTGGCTGGAGACCTGGCTTGCAACCTGGTTATGTGCCCTGGCTGGGGAATCAAACCATCGACCTTTGGGTTCGCAGGCCAGCGCCTTATCCATTATGCCACCAGCCAGGGCAACTGCTTCTTTGTTAACTGGTCTCTCTTCTCCAGCCTTTTCCCAGTATAGGCTGTTGCAAGCAGTGCTAGAGCCATCCTGTAAATCAGATGAAGTTCCTTCCTTTCTCGTTAATCCTGCATGGCTCCCATCCCACTGGCTCTGAAAGCCAAAATCCTTTCAAATCCTTTCAGTGTTTGGCATAATCTGCCCCTGTGATCTCTGGCTTCACAGCCTACTCAGCCACCTCAGTGCAGCTGTTCCTTAAGGCACCCCGCCTACTCCCACCTTTGGACCATTTCCCAGGCCTGAAATGACTGGCTGCCTCTCCTCAGGGCTTAGGTGGGTCTGGGGAGGCATTGGTGCTGTTTCTGTGGCTTGTGGGACACAACTTTCTGGAAATTCCTGGGGAGAGGAGTGGGGGAGGTGCATATGATAATCTGAAAACAAACAAACAAACAAACAAACAAACATCATAGCAGGTCAGATGACCCCATGAAATAAGAAGCTTGGTTTGAGTTTAACAATGGTGTTATTAGTGTCATCCAAAAACATTTCATTTGGCCTACAATCAGTTCTGTAAGGTTAAAAAAAAGTACACATACAATGATGATATATTTTAAACCATTCAAGAAAACTGAGCAAGAGAAAATTTTGCAGACTATAACTGTATTGAAACTTATCATAAAAGAGAAAGCCTAATATGTACTAAAGGTGCCTCTAGCTTCTGAATATCCAGATGATGCCTATCACAGAGATTTATGGTGTAATCCATTTCCACATAAAAGGTGCAGAGGTCCTGGCTGGTGACACAGCAGATAAGGCCCCAGCCTGCTAACCCAAGGGTCGCTGGTTCAATTTCCCAGTCAGAGCACATAACCAGGTTGCAAGCCAGGTCTCCAGTCAGGTCTGTAGCTGGAGGCAGGTGAAGGGTAACCATACATTGATGTCTCTCTTTCCCTTTCTGCCGCTCTCCATTCCCCTCTCTCTGAAAATAATAAATAAAATCTTAAAAAAAAAAAAAAAAAATAGGTGCAGAGGGACTGCTTAAAAGAATCAATTCCAGTCACCAATTCAGGTTGCTGAGCCAAAAATGCCTTTTTGTAAATTGTTACACTCTACCAAAACCCAATTTGCTTTAAGAACATATAAGTTTTCAAACTGAAATAATGTAGGATGCTGTTTTCTGAGTGCATTAAAAAAAACAAAAAAACTTTTATTACTATTTACTGAATTTACTCCCAGGTCATAAGCTTTTGTTTCTTCAGTTTTTCTAGAATATCTTTTTCTTTTCTTTTTTTTAAAGATTTTATTTATTATGTCCAGAGAGAGAGGAAGGGAGAGAGGCAGAGAGGGAGAGAGACATCAGTATATGGTTGCCTTTCACCTGCTTCCAGCTACACACCTGGCTGGAGACCTGGCTTGCAACCTGGTTATGTGCCCGGACTGGGAATCGAACCAGCGACCTTTGGGTTCTCAGACCAGCATCTTATACACTGTGCTACCAACCAGGGCTTGGAGTATCTTTTTCTTCTGTGCAACTTCCTCTTCTGGTTTAGGAACAATCTGCTCGTTTTCAGTGAGAATCATCTCAATGTGGCCGGGAGAGCTCACGTGCGGGTTAATCCTCTCATGAATTCTGTAAATTCTATGCTGCATCTTGGGAGCTCTGTTTACCCGGATGTGCTCAATGATCAGAGAATCTGCATCTAAACCCTTAAGTTCAGCATTACTCTCTGCATCTTTAAGCATGTGCAGACCCTGTGCCCAGCCCCATTTGGCCCGGGTACACCTACTAACTCCCCTGTTGTATTGGCAGACTGGGACGCACTGCCTTCTTTAAAGTGACACCTTTGAGACACTTGGTGGCTTTTTGAAAGTGCTTTTCAAATCTTTGATGGCCTGGGCAGTTTCATGTGTGTTCTTAAAGTGAACACGGAGATTTGAACCTCCTGATTTGCATGATTTTGTGGGGTTTTCTGGGTCAAGTAAATAACGAACCATTTTCAGAAGTCACCTCGGTTCACTTTCGGGAAGAGCTGAGCACATTTTTGAACAGGCTGCTGAAACACTCAGGGAGGAAGGTGAAATAGGGTCACAGGATGTGCCCTCTGCTCATCCCCAAGCCTCTGACACAGTGGTTGTCTTTCATTTGTTCATCTCTTGACTGGACTGAACAGGCCTTTCTAACCTAGAAACTCCCACCTCTGTATGTGACAATTTCCCTGCCCCCTTTCCCTGGTTGCTGGCTTCTCATCCTTTGGGTTCGGGATTAAATGTCACCCCTTAAGACCCTTAAGAGGTCTCACTGACTATGCTCCACAAAGTGTGCCCTCTGCCCCCACCTGCAGAATGCTGCTGTTTCATGGCACAAGTCGCTTTGTTCAATTTGTCTTGTCAACGGGATCTCCTACTAGCTGATCTATGTAGGAAATTCATGTGACTTATTTAGCTGAAGATAAGTGGCATTTGAAGGGTTATTTTCAGACCCAGTATGAGATTGTCAAAATGTATTATTCTAGTGAATACAGTGTGAGATAAGGCTCATCTTCATTTGAGTAGAGACAAGGTTCTTCTTAGTGCTTATCAAAGGAATGCAAATACTTGCCCACGGAGCCCTTAGCACCTGCAAAAGCAGTATCTTACACAGCATAGAGACAAAAAGTCACCCTCCTGTCACTTATAGAACTCTGCAAGGCTCAGATTCCTAATTAACAGCAAGGTTGAAAAACCACCATCTGCAAGGAACTGTGATAATGCTACAGTAATACTTGATATCATCTAATTTTACTAATGATAGAAACGAAGCCCATAGAAATGAAACAACTTTATCCAGTTTCCAAACTTAGCAAATGCCAAGAGGCAGAACTCAAAGCCAGAATTCATATACTTCACCCTCATTACAAATGAACAGTCAGACTGTGACAAGCGTTGTTTGAAAGTACACTCTGCAGGACCAGAGACAGGCATCCTAGAAAACAAGCAAAAAAAAACAACAACAACAACAACTGCAAACAAACAAACAAAAGCAGTGGCCCAGGCAGTGACCTTTCCCTGGAATACATAGTAATCACTGCACGTATACCTAAAATGCATTATGCAAGGGTATGACTGACATTTCTGAGTAGTTACATACACACATAAAGTACATAAAGGAATGGGCACGGCTGACTGGAAGCCTTTTAAGAAGATGCCTGTAGTTCACTGGATTTGAAAGAGAGGAAGCATGTGGGAATGACTTGGTGGTCACTCCAGGACCCTGTAACACCATCAGCTGTAATGGCCTTTGGGTCCTGGCCTGAAATAGAACCAGGGTAGATGAAAAGGACAAGATAGTGCACGCCTAACATAGCAGATGCTAGCCTACGGTATTCAAGCTACTACAAGTTGCTGCAAGATTCTTGAGAAACCAGGGCAGTGACTTTCAGGGAGAGAGTGAAGCTTTGTGTCCTTCCTGCTATTGTAAATAACTTGCTCTGATGGGACAAAGGGACATGGGTCTGGTGACAGTAGTTTGCGCACTTTCGCTGGAATAGGACTCATGTGAATATGGCTTCCAAGACTGTGGCACCAAACCTGAAGCCATACTTTATTTTGAATGGGTCAGGGGAGCGTCTGTGTCCTTGCACAACTGTGGGTTTCAGGTTAATCTCCCAGGCTGACTGTAGAGGATTTTATTTTTACTAATTTTTATTTTAATGTTTTAAAGATTTTATTCATGAATTTTTTTTAAATTAAAAATTATTTATTTTTTATAGAGAGGGGAAGGGAGAGAAGCAGAGAAGCAGAGAGGGAGAGAGGCATCAACGTACGGTTGCCTTTCACCTGCCTCCAACTAAGGACCTGGCTGGAGACCTGACTTGCAACCTGGTTATGTGCCCTGGCTGGGAATCGAACCAGCGACCTTTGGGTTCTCAGGCTGGCATCTTATCCACTATGTCACCAGCCAGGGCCATTATTCATTATTTTTAAAGAGGGGAAGGGAAGGAGGAAGAAAGGGAAAGATACATCATTGTATCCATTGTATGGATCTGCCTCCAGCTGGGCACCAGGCTGGAGACCTGGCTAGCAACCCAGGTATGTGCTCTGACTGGGAATCGAACTGGAGACCTTTGGGTTTGCAGGCTGGTGCTCAACCCACTGAGCCACACAAACTTGGGCGCTTACTGCAGAGGATTTTAATAGATGGGATTTAGACTTATCACAGAGATGACTCCCAAGGGGCTACGGTCTGGAAAATTATTACTCAGGAAATTTCTCAATGTACCTGCATAGAAAAGAGAGAAACAGGTTGGTTGAGTTACAACAATGGGAATTTGGGTGCCTGCCCTTGAGGAACATTTCCAGGGCTTTCTAAGTCCCTTCTAAGGACAGGTTGGTCCTCCTATACAAACACCACCAATGATTCTGCTACAAGGACGAACTTGTTATGGTTCAGAAGATAGGATTCTGTCAATAATGCCACAACAAGGGGACAGCTTTGTGCTGCTTCCCTGTGTCCTGTTCTCCTTTTCAGCAGGGGACCCATGTGAATAAAAGTATATTTCAGTTATTCTGATTTCTTTGATCTTCACCAACTGTGTATTTTCTTATTGGGCCATGCTGTGATGTTTAGCATGCACCAGAAGTGAATGTTAAAGAAAGCACTTGCTTATTGCCAGCATTTTATACAAGTTAGTTCATCTAAGTTCTAAGACAGGTTCTTGTGTGAATTATTATCTAGTTCTATAAAGTTTATTAAACTACTGATTTTAACATAATCCTACTGAAACCAGTGATTATGTATTCATTCAACTGCTCAGAGGAAAAAAACATTAAATCTGGATGTATAAGCTGAATGATTTCAATCCATCTACTCAATAGATTTGATTTTAAAATATTTATTAGAATAAGATACAGAATTTTACTGAATTAGTATTATAATGCACCCACCAGCAACTGTTATAAGCAGAATTTTCACAATCAGTCTCTTATTTTCATCCTCTGTCCTGACCATGGATTACATTTGTTGAAATTTGTTTTACAAAGTATTTTCTCCCTCAAGTTCATGAGTGCCTTTTTTTTTTTTTTTTTTTTTTGAAAACTTCCTGTTCAACAGGGACTTTCGAAATGGGTACATTGAAATAGGTACCCTTTCTTTCCCTTTTTTCCTCACAAATGAGAGTCACCAGAGGGGAGCCTGCTCAGATTCTTGCCATTACACCCAACAGCGAGTCATGGTTCATACCCACCTTCGGGCCTCAGTCACCGGCGCACATCCCTCTCCACCCAAAGCCACCGCTCCTCTCCTGCTCTGGGCTTGGCCCCTGGTCCTGCTCAGTAACCTGCATCCGGATGCCTTTCAACCACTTCCACTCAATTCGTCATTTTCTTTAGTACTTAAACACCCTCCCAATTTCTCCTGTTTGTTAGACACCCAACACTGTGACTCAGTCCCTTACCATCAACCCACTACGGGCTCTACCTGTAAGCTGCACTCCTGGACGAGCCAACCCCATTCCCTCACCAACCAGTCATGTGTGTCCCACTGTGATCTAGCTCCCATGCGCACCAGCTTACTGCAGCTGCATGTATGGCCCTCACCTGTGACCTCCCTGCGTCACATGCATGAAATTACCCCAGTCATTAGTTTCTTTGGCTATTTGGTAATATTTGTTACCAAGGAGTTCCTTTTTGAAGTTTTTGTTGTCATTCCTGCAAAGCAATGTTTGACTGGTTAATCTGATTTCTCTTCTTGTCCTGATTTTCGAATATTCTTTAGGATTCTGTCCTTGGCCTAGGACACACTCTCTTTACTCAGTGCACGCTCTCTGGGCCATTCCTCTCATGTCTTTTATTAACATCGGTATACAGCTCACTTCCAAAACTACAACCCCTGTCATGCAGACATTCACACAGCAGCCAGCATGGTATTTCTCATGCACAAATCATATCCTGCCATTGTCACTGAATACATTCTTCAGAGTCTTCCCATTGTTCTTAGTATAAAACCAAACCTCCTTGCTGGGTTGAAAAGCCTTCCAGGATCTGCCCCTTAGTTTGTTCTCCAGTCTCAGTCACTTTCACGTCTTCACATAGAATTCTACACCCCAGCCGTGTTAGACCTTGGCACTGTCTTCAACAATCCAAGCTCTTTCGACTCTGGATCTTCCTCCATCCACTTCCTGCTCCCTGGAACCCTATTCTACTGGCCAGCCAACCTGTCACCTTCAGGTCTCTAGTTTAGTGTTCCATCCTTTGGGGAGAACTTTCCTCACTACAGGCTAGGTCAGGTCCTACTAACTTATGATGTCAGAGCACTTTTGTAAATTTCCTATGAAAATATTCACCAGTGTTTTTGTTTTATTTTAAGATTTTATTCATTATTTTTAGAGAGAAGGGCAGGGAGGGAGAAGAAAGGGAGAGAAACATCAGTGTATGGTTGCTTTTCACCTGCCTCCAGCTGGGGACCTGGCTGGAGACCTGGCTTGCAACCTGATTACGTGCCCTGGCTGGGAATTGAACCAGCGACCTTTGGATTAGTAGGCTAGCACCAATCCACTGAGCCACACCAGCTAAATTCTTTATTAGTGTCCAGTCAGAGAAGCCAAGATGTGACCACAAACCATTCATATCACACAACTGATATGAAATGTTTCTGTGTTAGGCGATGGGACCTGAAGTCTTCCAGGGAGGGTAGCAGGAAAGAAAGCAACATGACAAGGTGGTGGAGGGGGTGGCAAGGACAACCTAGCACTTGGGAGGCTGATGGAGCTGGAACTCATGATGGCAGATGGCACACCTGGCATTTTCACAACTTTGAGACACATATATGCTGTCTTCAAGAGACTCACCTCAGAACAAAAGATTGACACAAATTAAAGTTAAGGGATGGAAAAATATATATCAAGCAAATGAACATGAAAAAAAAGGCTGGAGTAGCAGTACTTATTTCAGGCAAAATAGAGTTTACGATGAAGGCCATGAAAAGAGACAAAGAAGGACATTTCAGAATACTTAAGGGAACAATCCATCAAGATATAACTCTGGTAAACATATATGCACCCAACATAGGAGCTCCCAAATATATAAGGAAAATCTTGGAGGACTTCAAGAAGGATATAGACAGCAACACACTAATATTAGGGGATTTTAATACCCCATTATCAACAATGGACAGATCTTCCAAACAAAAAAACACCAAGGAAAATTGTGATATTGAACAATACTCTGGAGGAAACTTACCTAACTGATATATACAGAACTTTTCACTCCAAAAAAGCAAAATACACATTCTTTTCAAATGCACATGGAACATTCTCTAAGATAGACCACATGGTAGTTCACAAGATAAGCCTCCACAAATACAGGAAAATTTAAATCATACCAAGCATCTTCTCAGATCACAATGGCTTGAAACTAGAAACCAACTTCAAGGGAAAAAACCAAAAACATTCTAACTCATGGAGACTGAATAACATACTTTTAAGCAATGAATGGGTTAACAATGAGATCAAAGATAAAATCGGAAAGTTTCTGGAAACAAATGACAATAAATACACAACAGCCCAAAACCTATGGGACACAGCAAAGGCAGTCCTCAGAGGTAAATTCATAGCAATGCAGGCCTACCTAAAGAGGTCAGAAGAAGCTTATACAAATAACCAACCCATAAAGCTGCAAGAACTAGAGGAGAAACAACAAAGCCCAGAGCAAGTAGAAGGAAGGAAATCACCAAGATCAGAGCAGAATTAAATAACTTAGAGACTCAAAATACAATTTGAAGGATCAACAAGTCCAGGAGCTGGTTCTTCGAAAAAATAAACAAAATTGACAAGCCTTTATCCAGACTCATCAAGAAAAAGAGAGAGAGGACCAAACAAACAGAATCAGAAATCATAGAGGAGAAATCACAACTGATACTTCAGAAATACAAAGGACTGTGAGAAATTACTACAAACAACTATATGATAAGAAATACAACAACCTGGGTTGTTGGACACATTTCTGGAAATGTATACTCTACCAAAATTGAATCCAGAAGAAGCAGAAAGCCTGAATAGGACAATAACAACTAGTGAAATTGAAGAAGTAATCCAAAATCTCTCAAAGCACAAGAGCCCCAGACCAGATGTCTACACAGGTGAATTTTACCGAGCATTTAAGGAAGAACTAACTCCTATCCTTCTCAACCTATTCAAAAAAATCCAAGAAGTGGGAAGACTCCAAAACTCTACGAGGCCTATATCATTCTAATCCCCAAACCAGGTCAAGACACAATTAAGAAAGAAAACTATAGGCCAATATCTCTGATGAACATAGATGCTAAGATTCTCAACAAAATATTGGCCAACTGGATCCAGCAATACACTAAAAAAATCATACACCACTATCAAGTAGGTTTCATCCCAGGGATACAAGGATGGTACAACACTTGCAAATCAATAAATTTAATACACCACATCGACAAAATGAAAGACAAAAACCATATGATCATATCAATAGATGCTGGAAAAGCATTTGATAAAGTATAGCAACCATTTGTGATAAAAATCCTCAGCAAAATGGGAGCATACCTCAACATAATGAAGGTCATATATAAGAAACCTGAAGCCAACATCATACTCAATGGGCAAAACCTAAAAGCTTTCCCCCTAACATCAGGAACAAGACAAGGCTGTCCACATCCTCCACTTCTGTTCAACATCATTTTGGAAGTTCTAGCCATAGCTATCAGAGAAGAAAAAAAAAATCAAAGGTATCCAAATAGGAAAGAAGGAAGTCAAACTGTCATTATTTGCAGATGATATGATAGTGTATATACAAAACCAGATCGACTCCACCAAAAACTTAATGTAATAAGCAAATTTAGCAAAATAGCTGGATATAAAGTCAATATCCAGAAATCAAAAGCACTTTTGTACACAAATAATGAAACATCAGAGATAGAAGTTGGAAAACAAATTTCATTTACCATTGCAATAAGAAAAATAAAGTACTTAGGAATAAACTTAACCAAGAAGGTATATGACCTCTACTCAGAAAACTACAGAACACTGAAGAAAGAAATTAAGGAAGATACAAATAAATGTGCCAAGTATATGCCATGTTCATGGATGGGAAGAATTAACATCATTAAAATGTCCATACTACCCCAAGCAATCTATAGATTCAATTCAATCCCAATTAAAATACCAATGACATACTTCACAGAGATAGAAAAAATACTTCAAAAATTTATGTGGAGCCAAAAATGCCCATGAATAACTGAAATTCTTGAGAAAGAAGAACAAGGTAGGAGGAATCACAATACCGGACTTCAAACTATACTACAAGGCTACTGTCATCAAAACAGTATGGTACTGGCATAAGAATAGACATATAGATCAATGGAACAGAATAGAGCCCAGAAATAAACCCAGGACTCTATGGTCAAGTAATATTCAACAAAGGGGGAAGGAACATAAAATGGAGTTAAAACAGTCTCTTCAACAAGTAATGTTGGGAGAACTGGACAACAACATGCAAAAAGATAAAACTAGACCACCAACTTACACCATACACCAAAATAAACTCAAGATGGATAAAGGACTTAAACATAAGCAGTGCCACCATAAAGGTAGTAAAATTTTAGATAACTTATGCTGAAATGTTTACTGATACTTCTCCAAGGGCAAAGGAAATAAAAGAACGAATCAACAAATGGGACTATATCAAATTGAAAAGTTTCCGTTCAGCTAAAGGAAACACCAGCAAAATTCAAAGGGAACAAACTGTATGGGAAAACATATTTGCCAATGATACCTCAGACAAGGGTCTGATCTCCAAAATATATAAAGAACTAATGCGACTCAACACCAGGGAGACAGACAACCCAATTAAAAAATGGGCAAAAGACCTGAACAGACAACTCACTGAGGAAGATATACAAAGGGCCCAAAGGCATATGAAAGAATGCTCAACATCATTAGCCATCAAAAAGATGCAAATTAAAACCACAATAAGATACCACCTCACACCTGTCAGAATGGCAATCAACAAATCAACAAACAACAAGTGTTGGTGAGGATGTGGGGAAAAGGGAATCCTGGTGCACTGCTGGTGGGAATGCAGGCTGGTGCAGCCTCTATGGAAAACAGTTTGGAGTTTCCTTAAAAAACTAAAAATGGAACTGCCTTTTGATCCAGCAATTTCACTACTAGGACTATACCCGAAGAACCCTGAAATGCCAATTCATAAGAACCTATGTACCCCTATGTTCATAGCAGCGCTATTTACAATAGCCAAGTGCTGGAAACAGCCTGAGTGCCTATCAGTGAATGATTGGGTCAAAAAACTTTGGTATATTTGCACAGTGGAATACTACACACCAGAAAGAAAGACGGAACTCCTAATCTTTGCAACAATATGGATAGAACTGGAAAGTATTATGCTTAGTGAAATAAGCCAGTCACTGAAAGACAAATACCATATGATCTCACCCATTACAGGACAACAATGAACAAAACAAGCAAAGAAGCAAAACAGAACCAGATACATGAATACAATGAACAGAACTTCAGTGGGCAGAGCGGGAGTGGGGAAGGGGGAGGAGGAGGCAAAGAAGGGGAGCCGTTTAGTCAAGGAACTAGTGTGGAAGACACTAGTCCACTTGACATGGACAAGTGGGATTGACTTTGCCGGGCGGGAGTGGGGGAGTGGGTGGGTGGGGAAGGGGACAGAGGGGCGTAAAAAGGGAATGGATGCAATACAACAATAAAATTAAATAAAAAACATTTTGTTTAAAACAAAAAAATTAAGGAATTGGAAAGGCATGCAACAGATTCAACATTTATGATGCATACATTTGATAAAGCATTAGTGCCACTGTATAAAGAAGTCTTATAAATAATATAAACGAAAATAAGTTTTTAAAATGGTGAAGACATTTTCCACAGATACTTCACAGAAGAAATATAAAACAGGCAAAAATCAGGAGAAAAGGTTTTTAACATAATTATTCATAGGAAAATGCCATTTAAGCCATAATGAATCACTACTTTGCACTCACTAGAATGGCTAAAAACAAAGACTGAAGACACTGTGAGGTAGTGCAAATGTGGAGGAACTGGAAATTCTCATCAGTGTTAGTAGGAATTAAAAATGGCACAACTGGCCCTGTCTGGTGTGACTCAGTAGATCGAGCACTGGCCTGTGAACCAGTGGGTGGCTGCTTCAATTCCCTTTTGGGTTGTGGGCCAGGTTCCTGGTTGGGGGCGCATTGGTTTCTCTCCTTCTCTTCCTCCCGCCCTTCCTCTCTCTCTAGAAATAAATATGTTAAAAAATGGTACAACTGCTTAGGGAAGTTTGACAATTTCTTATATAATCAAACATATCTACCCAGGATCTAGCAATTCTACTAATAGGAATTTACCAAAGAGAAATGGAAACAAACATCCATATAAAAACTTATATACTTTTGTAGCAACTTTATTCATAACCTCGCACTAGAAATAACTTAAATATCAATTAATAAACATATAAACGGATGATGATATGCAATGGAATACTATTCAGCAATAAAGAACTAGAGACATATGTGCCACATGACCAATGCATCTCAAAACATGATAAGCTAAAAAACTAAACACAACAGCACATACCATCTAACTTAAGTCATATGAAATGCTGGAATAGGTGAAATTAACCACCAGTGACAAAAAGCAGATCAGTGGTTCCCCAGGGCTGGGACACACTGCTAAGGGAGGACAACTTTTAGTGAGGAAAATCCTTGCACATCTTGGTGGTAGGTACATGGTAACACATTTGTCAAAATTCATCGATGTGTACAGTTAAAATGGGTACATTTTATTATATGTAAAATATACCCCCCCCCCCATTAAGCTGGTTAAAAGAAAAAAGATATTAATGAAGGGGAAAACAAGTCATTACAATGGCCGTCCAGGAAGGGAATGGGCACTGCCTTTCTAGGCTCCCATTTTGTTTGGTAGCCCAAGTCATGGGTCAGGTTTTCATCTAGGTAAATGGCATGGTTAATAAAATTATAACCTTAAAATAGAGGAAGGCATCAATATGGTGATATGGGAAGTAAAAGTGTATAGTATGACAACTTTAATGTTGAGGGACTAACTTCTGATATCATGATGCTATTTTGTGTTTAAGTACCAAGTTTGCACAATCAATTGGCAATAACTGCATCTCCTTATTTCACGTGCTTCTTATTAATTTTGAAAAACTGTTTCTAAGGTTATGATTTAACATCATTGTTTCAGATATAAAGTATTAAATTCTGAGCACAGCTGTCATGTCAAAGGAATATGGTAATTTCTGGACTGCATACAGGGCGAACTACTAAGTAAATTGCAGACTTCAATAACATCCCTTTACTTACAGTTTACTACGTGAAGGTGTATGATGCTGATCCTGATGTCACCACATCAACAAGAAACACACATAAGGTACACAAGGATCGCACAAGTCCAGTTACTGTACACAGAATCCAGGAGACCATCAATGAAGATCCAGGATATTTACCTTGATATTTTGAGAGAAGTCGTTGTACCATGGATGAAGCAAGTAACAAATGGACATCACTTTATCTTCCAATAAGCACATAATGCCAAAAATGTGCAAGAATTTCTCAGTGTCAATGTTCCTGAATTCTGGTCAAAGGAAATCTGGCTGCCTAGTTCACCAGATGCAAATCTTTTCAACTATTATGTATGCAGCATTTGTGAGAGAGAAGTTAATAAACAACCTCATTCCAATAAAGAGGCTGTTAAAACTAAGATTGAAAACATGATGATGTCTACAGATAAAGTAAATGAAAGCGTTCTCAAGATTCCGAGGTCGAATTGAGTCTATTATTGTAGCAAATGCAGACTTTTTTGAACAATTTAAAACTCATGTTTATATATTTACATATAAGAATAAATTTATTTCAAAATACAGCACGTTTGTGGTATGTTATTTATTTTACTAAAATTATGCCAATTGATTGCACGCACCCTGTATATTATGTATGCGTACATTTAAGTATGAGTTGTCAAGGAGGCTAAGAAAAATCTCTGGAGTATACACATCTGCCTTTGTGGGTGATGAATCAAAGACATTGTATCTCTTATCAATGTTTAAAAAAAATGTGATGAGTCAAGTATGTAAATGATGTTAAATGTTTAGGAGCATTTGATTGATCAATTTTATAATTGTTAAAAAAGTTTCTCATTTTTATATAAAGTTTACTTTTATCTTAAGATCTCTAAGTTGAGCTCAGAGATTTAAGAAAAATTATTTTCAATATATTTTAATAAAGCAAATATTAATTAAAACAAGTATTTGTGGTTTTCTTTCCATATCAAAATACTGCTTTGGCAGGAAAACTCACTGACAATATAGTTCACACAATACTTCAATCTTGCCTTTTTTTTTTTTTAATTTTATTGTTGTTGTATTACATCCATCCCCTTTTTGCTCCCCTCTGTCCCCTTCCCCATTCCCCCCAAAGTCAATCCCACCTATTGTCCATGTCCATGGTTCCTTTATACTAGGTTCTTGTCTAAGCTGCTCCCCTTCCTTGCCTCTGCCTCCCCCTGCTCCCGCAACAACCTTGCCTTTCTTAATATATTTATTTTACTTTTCAGGGAAGTTTCTTCCTCTTTACCTCAACATATTGTAAACTGATCTTACGGTTTCCAGAAATATTTAAAACAAAATTATTTAGCAGCAAATAGTCTCAATTTTAGTTTTACTTCTGTGATTTTCCTCTGTACTTCCTATGTCTAGTTCACCTCATTTTATACTTTTTATTTTTTATTTATTTTTGTGTAATAATAATTTATTTCCTGAATCCTGGAAACTGAAGTCCAAGATCAGGATGCCAATTTGGTCAGTTTTCAGTGAAAGCTTTCTTTCTTGCTTCTACACAGGCAGGCACCTTCTCACTACGACCTCCTAAGATCAGCAGCAGTAAAAAGACGTACCTTCTTGCTGCTTCTATTAAAGATTGTACGGGAGGTTCTCTTCCAGCTTCTACAGGCTGCCCGCATTCCTTGCCAATCAATTCTCTTCCTCCAAGTAACTTCATATCGCTGTGGTCATTCTTCCATAGTTGTGTCTCCTCCCTCTCTTTACCCAATTTTAGGGTGAAAGAATTCAGGCTTTTTTCTCCCTGCAAATGATTTCTACACAGGGCATACCTTAGGCATAACAATAACCATTAACCTAGGAAGAGATGTGAAGTAATAGTTACATGAATAGGCGCCAACACTAACATGTGTTTCTAGTTTATCTAATTACACTAGGTAAATAGTATTTTCATTAATTTACAGATGGAGAAACCAGGGTGATGCAATCTGCCAACTGTTTCAAAACTGTTTAACTCCAAAGATCTTTGATTTTTCAGTTTCCAAGATGAATTACAGTCCAGCTGAAGTTAGATTATCTTCCCAGGCTTCTAATTTCTTGATAATCAATAATCACAAGGAATGTTTTTATCCAGAGCACCATGTTATATAGTAACTCTACACAGATTCATTCACTCCTTTAATTGGCATTCATATAATGGATTCATACATGGTTTGAATCCAGAGTACCTGATGGAGGTAAAACTTAAAAGACAAAAAGTCTATCCTTGACACAGGAACTGCCTTCGATTTCCCTTCAGCTCACTTTGGACTCTCCCAAGGCAAACAGCAAATGTCAGCTAATGAATGATGAGAAACAAATTGATGACTAAAAAGGTCAGTGTTTAAGAGTCTGGGATTAAATGTTGGCACTCAGTTCAGTGTTTGACACCAGGTAGGTGTTGATTAAATGTTTATTGAAGAGATTGGCATTTTCACCACTTCATTCATTCAGCAAAGCACTTACTGAACCTCGATCACACCTTGGGCATTCTGTAAGGACACATGACAACACAACTGTGATTCACACATAATCTCTACTTTTAAGAAATCTGGGGTCTAGAGTAAGTAATACACATAACGATAGGTGATAGAAAGCACTAAATACTGACACAGACTGTCTATCAAGTGTTTTGAAGTTGGGAAAATGAGGACAGGAAGTTCATTTGCCCTTCAGTTGGGTTTGTTCCTTTGGACATCATGTTGGTCATGCTCTTCTTGGCAACTGATCTCATGGCCTCCAACTTCTTCCATGAGTTAATCCCAAATATAATTGTTCTGATTTGTGTCCCTACTTTCCATCCTCCTCCCAGACATCACCTCTATATGATTACCCTGCCCCGTAAGTGCCATGTATCAAAACTTGAGTTTATAATCCTCTCCCACACCTGTCTCTGACTTCTGAAGATGGGAAGAAGAAACATGATTCAGGGTGATGAGAAGCATCTGACACAGAGACAGACACGGGAAAGCTGAGGATTCAGTCAACGTTTCTGAGTTTTGTGCCCCCTTCATCTGTTTTCCAATTTGTAACCTAGAAGTGGAAAATACAATTTTGATTTTCCCTTCCTGCCCTGAAAGTATAAAAGGTCTCAAAGTCAAGGGAAAAAGTCTTTCACTTGACATTCCTATGGAAGGGACTTCAGCTCCTCCCTTCAATGAATTTTCTTTGAATTCCTTTAGTGATGCACAACCAAATGTGATAGTAACGTGCAAAAAAGTGTTCGGGCTGCCTACCACTGCTTAGTAAGACCAGGCTGTGTGAAAAACGACTTTGATTCCCTTTGGGGAAGCGTCCCTCTCTCCACAAATTATGCCCTTTCTTTTCTTTTCTATTCTTTTTCCAATGTATGGTTGCCTTTTACCTGCCTCCAGCTACAGGTCAGGCTGGAGACCTGGCTTGCAACCTGGTCATGTGCCCTGACCAGGAATCGAACCAGCGACTTTTGGGTTTGCAGGCTGGCGCCTATCCACTGTGCCAGCAGACAGGGCTTGCTCTTTCTTTTCTATTAACTACACAGTGGTAAGAATCTAGACACTGAACAGTCGTAACTGGAGCTATGGAATCAAAGACACCAGTGCAAGGATAACTGGAGATAATTTTGAGTGTATGTGTCTCTTCAATACCTTTATTGGAACCCTCAAAAAAAGGGGGAATAAGTTATATGGGTATGGCTGACTGGTTAACTGTTCAAGCAACTGGTTCTTCCACCTCCCAGCTACACGATTCGACAGGTTTCCCAAATTCTCTGAATTGCTAATTTGATGGACCACATAACTGAGTTTTGTCCAAAGGAACATATGCAAGGGATCTGCATGACTACCAGGCCTGACTCAAAAATCCTCCATGTATATTTCTTCTTCTTCTCTTACATCCTCCTTCAACAGACTAGCAGAAGGCGGTTTCCCAAGATGGATGGGTCCTGGGACTCAGAATAACTATGGAGGGCTGCCCAGTGACCAGCAACATCCAAACTGAAATATACCAGAAAAAGCCCCCTGGCTGGTGGCACAATGGATAACGGATTGGCCTGTGAACCCAGGGGTCGCTGGTTCGATTCCCCAGCCAGGGCACATTAATGAGGTTGTGGGCCAGGTCTCCAAATAGTTCCGTAGCTGGAGGCAGGTGAAAGGCAACCATACACTGATGTCTCTCTCCCTCTCTGCCTCTCTCCCTTCCCCTCTCTCTAAAAATAATAAATAAAATCTTTAAAAAAATGTTAATTAGTACATTGTGCATCTAAGACAAACACTGTGACAGCAACTCAAAGAGAAAACAAATATTTCATCCAAAACCCAAGCATTGAATTTTATGACTAATCTCATAAAACTGAAACTCAAATCTAATAAAATCGAATAAAAATATGACATAAAAAGAATGTAATTCTCTTTCCCCTTGAGACCGAGTATGTGGCACATTCTAAAATGTTTTTTTAGATTTTACTTATTATTTCCAGAGAGAGGGGAAGGGAGAGAGACAGAGAGAGAGAGAAATGAGAAACATCAATGTATGGTTGCCTTTCACCTGCCTCCAGCTGGGGACCTGGCTGGAGACCTGGCTTGCAACCTGGTTATATGCCCTGGCTGGGAATCGAATCAGCGACCTTTGGGTTCCCAGGCCGGTGCATTATCCACTGAGCCACCAGGCAGGGTTAACACAGTTTTAACGATCCACATCATTTCTGCGGTTTCTTTTAAAAAATACATATTTTTATTTAGAGAGGGAAAGCGGGGGAGAAAGGAGAGAAACATCCATGTGAGAAACACTGATTGGTTGCTCTCACAGGCGCCCCGCCCAGGGACTTAACCCTCACCAGGGAACTGAACCACTAGCCTTCGGCTTTGCAGGACGATGCCCGTGTGAGGCACACTCAGACCGTGGCTTCAAATTAATACAACATTTGCATAAAGACAACTCTGTGCTATTGCGGTATTTGTGATACAGCTTAGTAACAGTCATAATCAACTTTTATTGATTTTAAGTAGTTCATAGAATGCCTTTGCCAACCATGGTTTTCCTATATATTTACATTAAAATATAAAACATTTATGAAAGTATTGGTTAAATCTTTTTGCAGAGGAAGTGGGAAAAAGTGAGGGGAAAAGAGGGAGAGTAATATTTGAAAACTAATGTTCAGAGATAGGCCTAAATATTTGGCAATTATTCCTGTTAATAGAAAATTATAGGTTTATAATGTTGAAACAATAAAAGTGCAGTGCATCCAGCCAAAATGAATAGTTCCATTGAATATTTTATTTTGTAAAGTTAATTTAGGACAATGAATGCCATTTGTATTTTAAAACTGAACCAAGTTTGTCTTTACTTGGGATTTTCGACATTGTTTCAGGGTTATGTGAGTAGTTAGAAAATTCTGACTAAAGATCTATTTACTTTCCTGTGAATCATATGAAAAATCTCCTATTTTATCAGTAATTGTTATCTGTAAATGTTGAATAGCTTCCATGGTGTGATTTTCATAAAAAGGATACTTTACATTTCAGTTTTCCTCAAAATACATGGAACAATAAAAAAGTGCAGTGCATCAACTTAATTAAAAAAATCAATAATATCAAATATATTATTTGGGCATCAAAGTTCCTTTCTAACTACAGTAATGTTTAGTTATTGTTGTTCATCTCTACCTAATTTACAAATTAAATTTGATCATAGCTATGTATGTACAGAAAAAACAGTGTTGGGGGGCGCCAGAAGTATCTGCAGTTTTATGCACTTACTGGGGGTCTTAGAACATATTTCCCACGAGTAAGGGGGTCTACTGCGTATTCAGGTTAATACATTTTCATACTCCTTAAATAATGGTTTTAAATAATAACCATCAGTCTTTAAATAATCCAAGATCTGAATTGTAGTATCAATACTTATTTATTTACTTAAACATTTTATTTATTATTTTTAGAGAGGGGGGAATGGAGGGAGGCAGGGAGGGAGAGAAACATCAATGTATGGTTGCTTTTCACCTGCCTCCAGCTACGGACCTGGCTGGAGACCTGGCTTGCAACCTGGTTATGTGCCCTGGCTGGGGAATCAAACCAGCGACCTTTGGGTTCGCGGGCTGGCGCCTTATCCGCTGTGTCAATACTTTTTTAAAATTCCAAATTTTTTCATCAGTAAAATGTAATATTTAACAATGTCCCCAGAGAATAAGCTTCCTATGTGGAGGAAACGATCATTTAGTCACGTTGCTATTAATTAGGGCATTCACAAAGCCACTAATATGTTCTAATTGTGTTATTTCTTCACACTGATGTGTCCACTTAAATCATACCATAACCAAAGACACAACCATTCCTGAAACAAGGAGCCATCTTTACACTAGTATTTCTTTGTTACAGTGCTTAGTTTTGGTACCATTAAGCACAATGACGTTTTTTTGCTGAATACAGAGTAAGGCAGGAGGACACAACCTAGTCCCCTCAATAAATTATTTTCTATCTTATAAAAAACAGCTGTTGAGACTGCAAATAGCAACGCTGGATGGAAAGAGACCAGCATCTAGTATTTCAAGAATGAGGTTAAAATCACCGTGTCTTTACCTGCCATTGTGATCATTCCTTAGCAGTGCCCACATGCTGACTTTCAAATGAGACCATTTACTTGCTATGTCTCCTGGCTGTAGAGATTATTTTTCTTATTAAAAACATTTAACAATTTGGCAATAATCTACTCAGTCTTTGTCAGGTCTCCGGTGAATAATTTTTCATAATTGCAACCATTTCCTGTGTGGCTGTTGCACTTTTCTTCTGTCATCTTCTTCACATAGCTAAGTGGTCCTTTGCCTTCAAAGGCGGAAGGGTTTTTGAACGAGCCTCCAATTCTGTCCCACAGTGTGAAATACTGTCCATAGTTATAGTCAAAGAACATGTGGTGGTCTGTATGATGAGCTGAGCCATTAATCAAGGGCTTCAAAATCTGGGGGACACGAAAATCACCATCGTGAATGGAAATTGTCCAGATATTGACCAAGATGTACAAACCTAAATAAACCACCTTGTGTAATGGAAAGAGAAAGGGGTATATATGGTAAGGCAGACTTTGCAGGAAGCCGTCCACAGGGTGAAAAGCATGACTTGCAAATGGAGTAGGAATCTTCCAGATGTGATGAGGTTTATGTATGCGCTGCAGGAGGAAAGAACATAGTTAGCACCACAAACTCCACCAAGGGTGACATCAGCTTGGCTTTTCATACTCCAGTGGTGAAAAGGATTTCACTGAAAACTCCTCTGAAATGAGCAAAATCATTTACAAAATGCTCCTCTTCTTTACCCCCAAACAGTAAAAAATTAGCACAAACCCTCTAAACTCATAAAAAACACAAACAAAATATACCTGCTGTTTGTTATGATCATGGTGGTATTTAACATAGAGAAAATTCTTGGAAACAGACAATGGAATTTATAATCACAAACTGCTGAAATGTGTCATTTCCCCACTAAACATGACTCTACCTTATAGACGAGCCTGTGATGAAGGCCCCTGTGAATCCAGTAGATCAGCATGTCAGTGAAGAAGAGGAAAGACAGCACACTAAAAATGAGCTGAAACCACCCTAGAAGAAGCAACGTACACAGCAGGGTCAAGAGTCAGCTTCCAGGATTAGCATTTCCTTTCTACAGATCTAAACAAAATATAATCCTAGACTTGACACTATAAACTACCTGTTTTGGCTAAATAAACACATTATAAATGAATCCCTCTTGACTCTTGGGAATTATGTATTCCCTCATATAAAAATCTGAAAAAGTCTCATCTAAAATATTTCTTAAGCTATTAAGATATTAATGAGACAGAAAAAGGATAGTCCTGAAGCATCTTTATTATTCAAGCCTCTGAGAATAATTATATTTAATAATTTTCCTTCATAAACATATCTTGATACACTGACTCCTTGTTTACAATTTTATTTTCCATTAAACTTTTCTAACTGAGCATTAACGCTGTAACTTGACCCTCTCTCACCTTGCCAACCTTGTGTCTTCTTTGAAGGCAAAGGACCACCAACGAGGCTGGTTTATTTAATGTCCTCCCAGCATCTTGAAAGTCTTACCTCTGTACTTTTACTTATACTGCTCTATGTACCTAGAACACTCTTCCTCCTTTTATTTTACTCGTTATCCATTACCTTTCAAAGCCTAGTCAATTTGTCACCTTAGTACGTGATTTGTTCCCTCCTTTACTTGAAAAGCAGGGGTGCCAGTGCAGATCTACCACTTATTTATTGAGAAACCCAGGCAAGTTACTAAAATTCTCCATACATTTATTTACTCACCTATAAAAGGAGCATAATCATAGTACCTACCTCACAGAACTAATGTACAATAAAATGAACTGATATATGTGAAAAGCTTAAAACTATCTCTGGTACTTATGAACACTCAATAAATGTTAACTATTATCCTCACTTTCTAATGCTAAACACCAGAAATGTCTCTCGATAAAATAATTTCAGAATTTCAGAAAACGTTTACTTGCTTCAGGACTGTTTGTAATAAACACACACAAAGAAAACAATCTAAGTTCTAAATATTAGAGATCATTTAAGCCTTGGCTGGTATGGCTCAGTGGACTGAGTGCCAGCCTATGAACCCAAGGGTCACTGGTTCGATTCCCAGTCAGGGCATATAACTAGGTTGCAAGCCAAGTCTCCAGCCAGATCCATAGCTGGGGGCAGGTGAAAGGCAACCATACATTGATGCTTCTTTTCCTCTCTTCCTCTCTCCCTGCCCTTCTTTCTAAAAATAGTGAATAAAAATCTTTTACAAAAATTAAAAATAAAAGTAAATAAATATTAGAGATTTAAATAAACTATGAAAAGATTTATAGTTTCTAGGTAGAAAGATAATATTTAAATTCTATATTTTCTGATTTTCTATAATTGTCATGTACTATTTGAATTATTATTTTTTAGAAGTCCAAATTCAATACAACAGTGGACAAATGCAAAGGTTTATATTTGATCTTGCTAATCTTCCCTCAAGCACAATTTCATCTAAAACAAAAGACTATTAAAATTGATCAACTTAAATAAGTGCATATATATGGCAAGATATACATGCATAAAATTAAAAAACACTGACAAATATTGAAAACAACTGATTTGGTTCTTTAGGTAGGAAAACCAGTCTGTGCCTGACATTCTTATTTCTTACTTACCATTTGGAAAGTCTCCTATGTCATCATATAATTTGCTGTAACCTTTCAACTCTAGCAGGAACAAGGAAACAGTGGGAATGCTCATCCATGGTAATGCCTGGATGGTGTACATAATCTCTCGATAGACTTGATTCTGAAAATGAAATTTCCAATACTAAAAATCACAAAGTGCCTATTAAGGCAAAACTAACATAAAGGTTTTTGGGCATGAATTTAAAAAATCTCTTTCATATTTATATATATATATATCTTTTTCCCACACATATACATACACACAAACATGTATATACATATATACATATATGTGTATACACACACACACATACTTCTAAAATGTTTCTATTAAAAGGTTATTATATGGGAATGGATAAGGAAAAAAGAAAAAAAATTCCTTTTGTACTGAGCAAAAACAGTATTTTAAATTTTCAAACTTACTTCTCTCAATAAAATCTGTATTCTAAATTTCTGTTTACTGAATAACCATTTCTTTCATAAGTACTCCATCTCTAACCCTTTTTTCCCCCAGTCTTCGGAAACTTATGTTTGAGATTTGTGTTTGACAAGTACAAATAACTGAAATAGACAAATGATTGTAAACAAATCTAAAACTACTTGAGTTTTGATCCCCTAGGTAGCTGCAGAAAAATATACACAGTAAAAATATATTTCAGCTTGTGAGTCAGACATGAAAACAACTACATAAATGTGTGCACATATTTATTCATCACTATCAGCAAAGAAATTCTTGGCTATGTAACTAGCAAAATGCCAAGCTTTTATTTGGAAAAAGAAAAAAATGGATTTATGTATTTGTTTAAATTAAGGAAGAAATTGGATTAGACCTGAAAATACAGAACCCATTTGGGGCTGGTTTCAAGGACTTTACTTAATGTTTATAATCAATTTAACCTGAATAGCTTACAGATTCATTCTATTGTTATTTTTACTGTAACAGTGATCAAAAATAGGTAAGAAAATCACTTACCTTTAAAAACTGTGGATGTTTCATTAATGAATGATCAAAGACGAAATAATAGCTCAGTGTTGCAAAGAAGAAATAAAGGATATAAGCACCAAGATTTGTTATAATCAGGAGACTAATGGTTTGTCGAAAGAAGTCATCCTCTGGCCAGGTGGTTGGATACACGTATGGTGTAAAAACATAATAATCTGCAACATTGAGTACAAGATCCATCTTTGTCCCTAAAGGATAAACATGTGCAACAATTATCTACCCACAAATACTTGTGAAAGCAAAAATTTTTCAGAAAAACTATATATGAAGTTCCTGCTTTAATAAGCACATATAATAATAGTCTTCTACCAGAATCCCCTAAATGCCATCTTTGGAGCCAGAAGAGATCCTAACTATGATCTCTAGTCCAATTTTTTCATGTTATACATGGAGGCACCGAAGCTTGGCTAGAGAAACTGAGACCCAGGAAGTTTTTTATCTAAGGTCTAGCTGACCTGTGGCATCTACGGTAGATCTAATTCTGCCGTGGTGTTCTTTTCTACTCCATCCCAGGGCAACATGGATGTAGTAAAGATGTGGAATGCAGGGCATGAAGTACTCAGGTAAATGGTTTACTCTTTCAGCTACAGGCTTCAGTAGCCTTTCTCTTCTTAAAAAATAGAAAAAAAAAATGAAACAAAACAAAACAAACTCCTGTGTCAGAGATTTTTGCTTCAGTGCTGAAACTTCAGATGAATTTCCTAAAATATAACTAAGTTGCCACCACAAAAATAGACACTAAGGACTATCTGTTCTTATGACAGGGAAAAAAAGGCCACTCTCATTGACAGAACAAAGAGGGACATAGTCTTTGTATTAAGAATTAGAATCCATTTATTCCTCTGCCTGATAAGCAATACTCTAGGGTCAGGGGCTGGGAAACTGGGGCCCACAGACCAAACCCAGAGCTTGTTTTGTAAAATAGTAATAAAATAATAATAATAGTAATAATGAGACAAAACAAAACAAAGCATTTTATTGGGACACAGCTACGTCCAGACATTTATATATCGTTTCAGCCCTTCTCTAGTCAGGGTTGAATCATTGCACAAAGCCTAACATACTTATTATCAGGCCCTTTGAAGGCAAAGTTTTTCACTCCTGGTCCAGATATTTAAAACTTTGGAAAAACTTGAGTTAATTCAGCAAATAAACCTATCCTATATTCATAAATCTGTAATACAGGTTTCTATCAGTTCGGCAACATCTCGGTCGGCTTTTGTAAACTGACCACTGAATCTAGAACTTTTTTTTTTTTTTTTTTTAAGATTTTATTATTTTCAGAGAGCAGGGAAGGGACAGAGGCAAACAGGGAGAGAGACATCAATGTGTGGCTGCCTTTCACCTACCTCCAGGACCTGGCTGGAGACCTGGCCTGCAACCTGGTTATGTGCCTTGACTGGGAATCGAACCAGCAACCTTTAGGTTCGTAGGCCGGCATCTTATCCACTGTGCCACTAGCCAGGATTAGAACATTTTTTGCCACCACCACCCCATTCTGTTTTAAAACAACTTTGAGATTTTATTTAATTTTAGATACAAGAAAGGAGAGGGAGAAAAAGGGGAAGAGAAGATCCATGTGTGAGAGGAACATCAATCCACCCTGACTAGGGACCCGGCCTGTAACCTAGACATGTGCCCTGACCTGGAGTTGAACTGGTGGCACTGTGCCTAGCAGGACAAAGCCCAACCAACTGAGCCACACTGGTCAGGGTTACTCCCTAATTTTTTTTTTTTAACTAATTAAAAATATATATATTTACTTAGAAGCATTCAGAATGTCAACAAAACGGCTGCAACTTCTTTTGCAATTACAGAGTGGTATTCAGTTAACAGAACAACAATTATTTTGTATAAGCTGCATCACAGACAACTGAAGATGAAAAAACTACCATCCCCATACGTAACTAATTTGTGCTGGGCACCAACAAGAACCTGCTTTAAACCTCCACGCCAATTTACCGCCCCCGTGCTGTACCCGGCAAGGTTAGTGGCCACTGAAAAGACCACCAGGACAGGGCTATCTAAAGACACATTCGGCAGTGTGTTCCCTATACCAAAAAAGACACTGTACAGTTTAAAAACAAATCTTACACAGCCTTACATTTCAATTTTTTTCTTTAAAAGGAGTTGTGTGCGGGAGGGGGGGTGTTAAATGCTTTATAGACGAGAAAAAATACTGCACTAGAACCAACTTATTTCTCGTCATCTTCTTCCTCATCTTCCTCCTCCTCCTCCTCTTCATCTTCCTCCTCTTCCTTTTCTTGCTTTTTTCAGCCTTGACAACTCCCTTTTTGCAGCATCAGGCTCTCCTTTAGCTGTATATGCACCAATATCCTTTTTGTCTGTCTCCTTCAGCTCAGCAGCCTCCTTTGCGTAAGGCTGCTTGTCCTCTGCAGCAGTGCTACTCCACAGCTCTCCCAGCTTCTTTGCAATATCACCAATGGACAGGCCAGGACGCTGTCTTCGATTTTGGGGCGATACTCAGAGCAAAACAAGAAAAAGGCTGAAGGAGGTCTCTTGGTGCGCTGGGTTCCTTGAACTTCTTTTGTTTCCCCATTACGAGGAATGTAAGTTTTCATTTCTTTCGTAACAGGCCTTGTCCGCCTTTGCCGCGCCTTCAAATTTTCCTTTCTCTTTAGCAGACACCTCGCTGTGCACTTCTTAGGAAACTCTGAGAAGCTGACTGAAGCACCTGGGTGCTGCTTCTTGTGCTTCTCCAGGCAAGTTTGCACAAAGAAAGGATATGATAACATTTTGCCTCTTGGCTTCTTACAATCTCCTTTGCCCACGTTTGATTACTTTTCCTCAGCATGCACAGTCGCCCGGTGCCTGTCTGGCTCACACAGAGCAGACTCCTCATTCTTTATCACGGTTTATACAGGAAAATGTGTCCAACATTCTAAAATGTCTCTCATTTATGACTGAAACCTTAGAACAGCAATAAAAACAAGTCTGGAAAATGTCTACTCATATTAGATTTCGAGTATTCAAATGGCCTTTATCTGCTACATATTGGGCCATATAAATAAACATCAACTTAGAAAATAAAATTGAAAGTAAAACTGAAAAATGATTTATTACTTATTTATAGCATATTTCCCCTACTAGGTTCCCCACTAAACCCCCCAAAAAATGTATGAAGTCTTGAAAAAAAATCACATGTTGTTTAAATTAATATAAAGAGATACACAGAGATAATTTTCACTTCCATATATTTCTCTGTATGCCACAATCATCATCTCATTTCCAGCCTTCTGGGTAACCGTACTTATTAGTTTTCTATGAATACTTTAAAGATTTGGATCAAACTACAAATTTTAATTCCCCCTCCCCCCCCCTTTTTTTTTTTACGAAGTGACATATTATATACACTGTCACATCCTTTTTTCTTAAAAATGTATTTGAGATCTTTTCATCATTATATAAATATCATCCTCCTTTTTGTTTTTAAATATCTTCACTGATACTATTTGTGTTAGAGAATGATTCAATGTTTTTAGCATATTCTCTGGGTTATATAGTCATCATCACTATCCAATTTCAGAACACTCTTATCACCCCCAAAAGAAACTTCATATTCCATTTGTTGACTTTCTTGGATGTGTAGATTAGTATCTAACGCCTCATCCAATTTAAGGAGTTTTGGATCACTATTTCTTAAAATAACCTTTTTACTATTTATCTCCCGCTTCTCTTTTGGGGCTCCCGTTACTCTTACGTTGGTATTCTTGATGGGATCCTCCAAGTCTCTGAGGCTCCGTTAATTTTTCTTCATTCTTACTTTCTGTTCCTCAGACTGGATAAACTTTAATTGACCTATCTTCAAATTCTTTGATTCTCTGTTCTCTCGGCTCAAATCTGATGTTAAATGTTATGGTTCATTTTAAATTTTAATTATATTTTCAACCCTTCAATTTTTATTTGGTTTCATTAAAAAATATAAATTCTTTCACTTTATTGATTGTCTCCGTTAGGTAGGAAATTGTTCTCGTACTTACTTTTGAGTTATTTAGATGGTATTCTTTAAATATATTTATAGTAGCCTACTTTAAAGTCTTTGTCCAGTAAGTCTGGGCTTCCATAGAAATAGTTTTGATTGACTTTTTCAGTAGGTAGGCCATGCTTGCCTGTTTGTTTGCATCTTATAACTTTTTGTGGAAAATGGAACATGTTAAACGACATAATGTGGCAGCTCTGGAAATCAGATTCCCCATGGGCACCCCTCCCAGAGTTTCCCAATGCTGTTGTTGCTGATTTAAGTGACTGTCCCAGACTAAAGGTGTAACACAATTCTTTGTTGTGTTGTGTGCAGCTACTGAAGTCTCTGCTCACTGATGACTGAACAGGTTTGCTGAAATGCCTTAAACCAGTACGTCCCCAGCCTTTGCTGAAGTGCATGTGCTGGCGCCACACTTCTGGTGCTTCCGCAGGCCCTGTACAACTCCGACTTCCCCTCCTTTCCTGATGTGCAGACCTCCTGCAAGTTCAGCCAGGAGTGAGATTAGGGCCTTGGCCCCCAACTCTCCTGGGTACATGCACAACCTTCTCATGGAAATCATTCTGGATTCCCAGTAAACTTTTAGAGCTTTTCAAAGCCTCCTGTGGGCCTTCCTTAGGGATTCCTTTTCCATTTTTTCATCAGGCTCTTGTTTAAGCCAACTGGTAATACCATCACATCTGTTAAAACAATCAACACAGACCCTCTTAACAAAACCCTGAGCTAAGATCATTCACACAAAGTCAAGTCTAAGCCAGGGAAAGAAAGACACACCTTGAGGAACACCTCTTCAGAGAACTGGCAGATAAGTCAATCAGTGAAAATTCTACGGGCTGGAACTATCTGTGGAACTGCAAATCTGCCCTGCCCCTTCCATCCCTGCCAGGCAGTCCGGGCTCACAATTACATCAGCTGCAACCCCGGAGGTCTCCGAGGCCACCACACAGCTGGAGAACAGGGCATAGAAATAGGAAAAGCTAAAATGCCACCACACTTTTTGTCCTTACTGAGTTTCAGCCACCTTTCTAGAACAAACCTTCCTAGAATTGTTGTAAATCTTTCATTTCTAGATTTCTAAAAGAAGATGATTTTGACAATTTTGTCAGTTTTGTTGCTTTAACAAAAATAAGCCGATTTTCAGAGGTTATTACTGTTATTTTAGAAGTCACCATGTCCTTTTTTATAGTACATGTCCACCTTTTTTTTTTTTCTTCATAAAACATTTGGTTGCAGATGTATTTTGGGGTTCAGAATTTCTAGATTTTTCAAAGGTTAAAACATCTCCCTGCTAGTAAACACAAATATTTGTTTAGAAAATGAATATTCACATTAAATGGATACACACTGGAAATACACTGGTATACTATTATAGTCCATTTGTATGGTAATAATTTATGTAATAATTATGTATGTAGTAATAAGCTGATAAAAAATGGAATGACAGACTAAAATAGTACATCATTATATTTTTAAAGGAAAGTATTCAGTAAACTTTCAAATATGTACCCAAGTTAAATATCTGTGCATATATATGTACTTGTGTACGTAGTAAGTTTTCATGAAACCTGGTTGCTTGAGTACCTTACAGAGAAGGGTCCATTAGAATGGCATCAGACATTGATAATGGGCCAGGATCAGGATTCACAAGTGGTAAAGCAGTCCTACACAAGATGGCCTTTTGAGACCAATGTCATCTGCCTCATTAACATGTTTCTCCTTAACCAATTCTATTTAATCGCTTAACATAATACCTTCAGCAATTTTCCCATTTTTGTCTACGATGTAACCACTGTTGCCACCACCATTACTGTAGTCATGACTACCTTCATGCTGAAGTGTGTAACGACTTTTCAGAACTTTCTCCATCACCTAAGAAATGCATTCACAGATGCATCATGATCAATGTCCAGCATTTCTTCATGCCAGAGTCTCCTGACTTATTTATGGTTTTGGCTGTTAAAATAGATGGTGCAATTAATGAAATCAGGTATCATCTCATTGGTGATATAAAATGTAAAATCAATCTGCAGGTTCATTTTCAAACCTCATTGTCAGCTAAGCTACAATGTTAAGCATTTATTAATGCTGATTTCTTCACCTCATTTCAAGCATTAACAATTTGAAAACAAGATCTTTACACGACTGAACTCTTATAGAAAATTGTAATTCTTATGTCTCTGTTAACTACTGTAAGCAGTACAAATACTTGCTTTTCTTTTTATACATTTTATTTTTTGAAATGTACTTGATTTTTTTCCCAAGATTTTAAAATTTATTATTTCCAGAGAGGGGAAGGGAGAGAAGCAGAGACAGAGAGAAACATCAGTGCATGGTTGTTTTTCACCTGCTTCCAGCTACGGAGCTGGCTGGAGACCTGGCTTGCAACCTGGTTACGTTGCCCTGGCTGGGAATTGAACCAGCGACTTTTGGGTTTGCAGGCTGGCACAAATACTTGCTTTTCTAGAGTGTAACACTCTTTGGTAAAAAGGCTCTATTGCAGTCAGTGGGTAAAAAGTAAATGCTAAAACATTCTTTCAACAAAAAGTTGAGGAGAATGCACAAAAGAGCTGTCTAGAAATAATTTAAAATCTTCAATTGTCTTCCAGTCCAGCCTGCTCAGAGTTTGCACCACCAACCTAAAGATTTCTGCATAAAGGTGCTCAGGTAGGTATTTTATGACTTATTCAAACACTTTAGAAGCTGGCTTTCTCTAATCACTGCCAACTTTATTTTTTGTGTGTCTGGAGCACTTGGTATTTCTTTCCCCTGTGGCCTAAAGATTTTTGGGAATATAAAACAAGTATAGAGCTATTTAATCACCACTGCATATTTATGCAGCACTCATATTTTCATCAGGTACTATCTTAGCAAATTCATCAAGGTAAAGTTTAGCTACTTCATAATCAGCAGAATAATTTCCACCAGACTCTGAGAGATGTTTTTAACCACACTGCTTTCCTGAATTTGTGAAGCCTTCCTTAATACTAACATTCATCTTCATGATATATTCTAGCTTGCTTTATGACAATCAGTGGCAATTATTTACTTCCTTATTGTCAAATCCACTTAATCAAAATATGGTTAGGATCTTCGTTTCATCCTGTGCAATGGTTTCTTATTTCTCATCAGTTTTTGCTCCTCACTACTAGTGTAAAACGTCAGCAATCTGCCTTCTTTTTCTTAAGTCACATACGGTGGTAGTTTCCACACTGTCTTCTTTGGTAGGATGCTTCACAGCCACACCAGGCCCAAGGTGTTAGAATAGCTCCCTTTTCTATGCTATTACTAACCTAGATGTTTCCATTCATTGTTATTCACAGGGCTATAATTAACTAGTTATTTTCTAAAAATATTTTCACATGGAATTCAACCTCAAATAACAAGACAGTACAAGCAAAAAGGAGTGGCAGGAACATCTGGCTGGTGCATGAAAACACAATGGGTACCTTGATCAGCTGGCTGAGCTCTGCCATTAAACAAGTTTAATGGCAAGTTTAAGTGTCCAATTTTAAAAAACAAAGAACGTCTGATATTCAGAGTTCTCCAGCCTTTGGAAACTGTGGCTAAAGGATTATGATCCTAAAAAATAAAACAAACAAAAACACCTACTAGAATAGTGTAAGCAGCTTCTGGGCCAACTCTTAAGAGGTCCAACATTCATGTCATAGGGGTGCCAGAAGAAGAGGAGAAAGAGAAAAAATGGGAAATCTACTTGACGAAACAATGACAGAAAAAGTCCCTAATTTGGTGAAGAAAAGAGACATGCAAGTCCAGGAAGCACAGAAAGTCCCAAACAAGATGAACCCAAAAGAGGCCCTCTCAAAGACACATGATAATTAAGATGCCAATGAGAGAATCTTAAGAGTAGAAGAAAAAAGGGGTCAGTTACCTTCAGGAGAGTTCCCATAAGACTGTAAGGTGACTTCTCAAAAGAAACTACACAGGCTAGCAGGGATTGGCAAGAAATATTCCAAAGTCATAAAAAGCAGGGACCTATGGCCAAGATTGCTCTACCCAGCAAAGCTATCATTTAGAATTGAAGGACAAGTAAAAAGCTTCCCAGATAAGAAGAAACTAAAGGAGTTCCTCATCACCAAACCACTATTACATGAAATATTAAAGAAACTTACTTAAAGCCAAAACTAAGAACAATAAAATGGCAATAAACACATAACAACTGAATCTAAAATACAAAACTAAGCAAAGAAGAAGAACAGAGACAGAACCATGGATTCAGACAGCGTTTTGATGGCTGCCAGATAGAAGGGAGGGTCTGGAATGGGTGAAGGGCTGCGGGGATTAACAAGTACAAATCAGTAGTTACAGAACAGCCATGGGAATGTAAAGCGCAGCACTGGAAATGGAGTAGCCAAAGAATTTATACACATGACCCACAGACATGAACAATTGTGTGGGATTTGCCTGAGGGATGGGATTGCTGGGTGGAGGGTGGCAAAGGGCAAAAATTGGCACAACTGTAATAGCATAATCAATAAAATAAGATTTGAAAAGGACACCATCTAAATCCACCTTAATGGAAAGACAAGGACAGAAACAAATATCTACATTAATATGACAAGTTTGTTTTAATAAAGATACATAAGCAAATTCTAGGAAATGAGAAAAGACAACACAACTACCTCAGTTTACAGTGAAAGGCTCATAATAAAAACACTTGATTTGGGTTTTACAGCACATTACTGTAAAGAAAAGGTTAGGGGTAGCCATTTCGAGTAACAACAACTACAAAGGCACAGAAGGGTCACAGAACATTCATGGGACAGTGAGTATGGCTGGTGGGCGCCAAATAGGGTAATGGGATAAAGGAGAGGGGAAAACTGTTTGAGGATGAACCTAGTAACAAGAAACTGGTGTTAGATGTGAAGGGGTCTGACGCCCTTCTGAGGAATTGGGACTTCCATACATGATTGGGAGAAACTAAAGACATTTGAGTAGGAAAGAGTTATAATCATGCCCCTATTTCACAAAAACCATTCCGTTAGGAATACGAAGAATTGAGAAACAGCAAACTAGCAGTAAGACTAGTTTGTTTGCTCCTGTGGTAGACTAACTCAATGAAGATGAGAGAACAGACATATTCACAAGAGCTCTGGCAAGTAAAAAACCCAGCAGGCTTTGATAACTGGTTTGATACTGGACTACGAGAGAGAAAAATTTAAGATAACTATGGCTTGCTGGAGTGGATGGTGGTGGTGTACAGGTGGAGATGTAGGCAAAGCTGTGTGCCCCTGTTACCTTTCTAGTTTACACTTTCTGAACTCTGACCTAACTCGTCTCAGTCAGCACCAAAGCCTCCCAGTAAATAATTACCTGCTGCCCAATAATTAGCTGTTACCCATAAGCTTACACAATATAGCCATAAGGATTACTATTAGTAAAGGCCAAAATGGCAGAGCAACTGAGATCTTTATCACACTAGGTGCTTGTGTTAACTATAGGCAATTATCTATCGTAAGACCACAAGGTGATATGGTTCCTGCCTCCTACTGCATTCTTCATCCTTTTGTCTTGTCGGTCATTAGTGCTTGAGCTATACTAAAAAACGTTTACTGTCACAACGGTCTGGCTATGGAGAATAATCTGCAGAGTCCAGGCCAACCTAATCTTCCTGTAAGTAAATTACCATACAATAAATTCTTTTATAATCAATAGAGTTGTCTGCTTCATTCTTCAGTCTTAATATGACTTCTACGTTGTGTGGACTGTACCTTTACTCTATCATCAGACAAACAGAAATGGGGATATTGGGAGAGTTAGTATTGGGTTCGACAGGGATAGGGGGTATCTGAGGAATGATGGGTTTAGCTTGGGTCTTAAATCTAGTTGTCTGTGGCTCATCTCAGCTACTAGACACATGCAGGAAACTGACCACATGCAAAAATCAATCTGAAATTCAACAGTGATCTCAGTACTTGAAGTCACAAGGAAGGAAGTGCAGCAGGGGGAAGTACCCTAAGTGAGTAATACCAGGAAACATAAACATTAGAGAAGAACCTAACAATTGAAAAGGATATTGCTGCCCCACCAAAGGCTGATGGACGAATCTGCATGTTATGTACAGTATCATATAGCCCTTAGTGAGGAAGTACAATGCAGCCAAAATGAACTCAAACATTAACCAGGAATCTTCTTTATTCAATCTGTAATACCAGATGCAAATAAAAACTTCCATAAGATCTCAATCCTTAAGTTTAAAACACTCTTGGCCCTGGCTGGTGGCACAGTGGGTAAGGCACTGGCCTGTGAACCCAAAGGTCACTGGTTCAATTCCCAGCCAGGGCACATAACCAGGTTGCAAGCCAGGTCTCCAGTCAGGTCCGTAGCTGGAGGCAGTTGAGAGGCAACCATACATTGACGTTTCTTTCCCTTTCTGCCTTTCTTCCTTCCCCTCTCTAAAAAATGATAAATAAAAATATTTTAAACACTCTTTAATGTTGATTTTTTCCTGAAGTCCATGCTAATTGCATTAATTTGTACATTCTCTGTATGCAATTGCTATTACAGTAAACTAATGTCTGGAAGTGAGGAAGTGTACCTCTGCCAATCTCCAGGCATTTTAGATATTGTGAAATTATACCTGGTTTAAGTGTTTTTAGAACTCTGGTTTCAATTTATCCTATTTGTTGACTGTAGGAAACAGGCATTCATAAATACATTGCTCTAACTTCTGACATCTATCATACACTCTTCTCAAATCAATAGCAATATTTCAAAACTAATTCAATTAAAAAAATTATTTATTGTTTTTAGAGAGAGGGAACGGAGAGTGGCAGAGAGGGAGAGAGACAGCAATGTATGGTTGCCTTTCACCTGCCTCCAGCTACAGACCTGGCTGGAGACCGGGCTTGCAACCTAGTTATGTGCCCTGGCTGGGAATCGAAACTGTGATTTTTGGTTCACAGGCCGGTGCCTTATCTACTGTGCCATCAGCCAGGGCCTGCAATTCAATTTTTAAGCTTAAATTCAAATCCGCATCTATAAATTGGAGATAATGTATTTACATTATAGAATGTAAGATTTAGAGACTTAAGTATATAGTTCTGGGGCATCATCTGACAGAAAAAGTAATCAATAAATAGGAGCTATTATTATTGTGATAGACAGTAAAGCTGAATCCAAACTACCTTAACCCAAGGCAAAAAAAAAAAAAAGAGTACCATTTGATTTTTCTTTAAAAATAATAGCGAATTGATCATTAATATTTGTCATATACTAGGCAATGTAAATGTTAACTCATTTAACCCTTTTGGAAACCCCAAGAGTTAGGTACTAATATTATTCTTGTTTTACAAATGAAGCTGGGCACAGGAAATTCAAGTTACTTGCCCAAAGCCATGCAGTAATAAACGCTGAAGCTGGGATTAAATCATATGAAGTCTGGTTGCAAAACTCACTGACTTTAACCAAGTTTTACTGCCTCTTTGTCACTCTCAAAGTTTCAGCTCTCTAATTTTAAAAAAGTCTCAGTGATTCCACAAGCTCACGTAATTTTAAGAGGCTGAATTCAGGGGGCTCCACAAACAAGACCCTGCTTGAAACAGAACCTTTTAGGAAGTATTATTTTACCTTTGCAAAAACAAACAAACAAACAAACAAAAAACCCACAACACACAAAACACAAAAAAACTTCTCTTAAAACATACAGAAAATGACTAGTTCTTCAGCCTACCTCTTTTGCCCCTAAACAAACGGAAAGATACTCCTCCAACAACAGAGGGAACCCCTCTCAAAGTAAAGCATAGTGTTCAGTGGCCTGGCTTCTCTTGGATGAGAGATACGCCACAGCCAACACAAAGTGTTTCACGTTCTTCACGCCCGTCCGTGTGTCAAGTTTCCTTCAAGCCCAGGCCTGCCTCCTCGACGCCCGGAATACCGCCCCGATCCCGGCCGCGGCCCCAACCAGTCTCGGGCCGCAACGCTCCGGCCTCCGAGCCGCGCCCGCTCGCGCTCCCGGCGCCCGCACTCGCCCCGGAGCGGCCCTCGCAGCCTGCGGTGCCGGGCTGGCCCCCGACCTGCCGCTTCCGCTACGGGTCGGAGCCGGAGTCCCGCACCCCCGCACCCGCCCCGGGCTCGGCAACTAACTGGCCTGCGAATAAACGCCTGCGGCTTTCTGGAGGAGGAGAGGCGGGTGCTCCGTCCCGTTCCCCACCCGGGCCTCAGCCGGCGGCGTCTCCCCATCCCCTCTAGCTCCTCTCCTCGCCCGTCCAGCTCCCGTCCGCCTCCCTCCCCACCCTCCTGCCATCCTCACCCACTGGAGCTCCGCCACGGATCCTGCAGCTGCGGGTCAGCGCCACTCGCCAGCAGATAGCGGGCGCCGCCTGAGGGGCGGAGCCAGAACACAAGCTCCTGGGGGCCGGACCGCCAGCCAATCAGCGGCCGGAGCCATAAGCTGATATGACGGCGGATGGCGCGACTCGGCAGCAGGGGGCTCCCAGCGAGGCTCCCCGGGGTCACGTGACCGCCGCGCGCTTGGCCACATCCCCTTTCTCCCGGCGGAAGGCGGCTCCCTTCTCTGGTGCCGCAGCCGGCGCTGACGTCTGTAGCTCAGGCTTGCACCAAAGCCGGTTTAGCCTCAAGTAAATACGTTCCGAAAAACGACGCTCCAGCCTGACGGGAATCCGTACTGTTTTCTTGGAGGCGACGGCGGGCGGCATTTCGGCTCCCAAGAGAACGAGGTTCAAATAGCTCTCGGCCAGGCAAATAGGCAGATATTGCTATTTGTGGTTTTTTGGTTTTGCTTTTTTTTTTTCATATCTCGTCATCTCCAGGGAGAATCTGGTGCTTTATTCAAAACTTCATTAAGCTACTAGTTCAAATCCCAACCCAACCTTGCCACCTCCTGCACTGAAGTTCTTTCCATCGATTAAAGCTGTTAGGGTCAGTTTGACTCCCGGTCGCAGAGTCTGAGTATAACCCAGTCCAATCAGGCTGGCATTATTTACTTTAGCAGAGAGAGAAGTTCTACAATCTAACTTGTATTAGCAGCGATGCCAAAACGGGTGTTGTTACTCCAGGGTGTCCAAGCAAGGTTTATTGACGTTTCAATCTTCTTCATTAACCTTCTGGTTGATAGGCCCTCCAAATTCAGTGCCATCCTTCATATGAGTGTGCAGCTGGATGTCTGCAGCCTTGCAACCCAGAGCGAAATTACTCTCTGATAGTTTGGATTTGGCTGGGCCAAATCTCCTCTGATAGCCAGCAGGCCAACATGCAAAGGCTAACACAGCCCAGCCATAGATGGTTGGGCCAGAAAAATCTATATCAACATTACTGCCAAGGCTGAAACAATCCCGTTTATAGGAGGCCTTCAACTTTCCACTCTTCTTTCCTGTGTTGGGTACAAATACGGTATCAAGAGTAAGTTTCAACGCATCGGCCAACTTATTCTCCCAAGAGATTTCTGTTCCAAGAGTACTGTCTGTGTTCCATTTTGGGGTGAAAGTAAGGCCATAGTTACAGATACTATATTTGGTCTCTAGGTTGCCTGAAGCTTTCCCTGTATCAGTATAAGCATGACCGGAAGTAGAATATTCCACTCCACTACATGACTTAGTTCTCAGGTCTATGTTGACCATGCCAAACCCATATCCTTTGTTGAAGACATCCTTGGCAGCCTTTCCTAGGTCACAGTAAGTTGGTGTGTTACACGTATCTCCACCCAGAGAGCAGGTACTCCACTAGGGCAACGCTGAAGGTCTTCTCCAGCCCAGCATGTGGTTTCATTGTCGTGGTTGTTAGCTTTGCTAACCATACATGCGGTGGTCACACTGGCAAGCGGAGCTTTGCCCGAGCCTCCGCGCTGGGATGGTTGCCGCCGTCACCACCATGCTGGTGGCCCCCAAGAAGCCACCCAAGCCGCAGACTCGCAGCCCTGCAAGCCTGGGGCAATGGGAGCCAGGGTGCGGGGGTTGGAAGGTGGGGGGAGGGGGGAGGTCTGTGTTTCAGAGTGGTTCTAAACTTGGGTCAAGTTGAAGAACCACTGCTCTAGCGACTTGACAAATCAGAGGAAGATCTGACTAGTCATTTAATTTTGCTCAAGTGATAAATAGAAAATATAGGCAAATGAGGGGTGACTAAATTTGGGAGAAGTCATTTCTGTTTCCTTATAGGATCATAAGTGCCACAATATATGGGCGAGATTATTAGATTCCAATCAGAGCCTTCTGTATCCCATTGGAAATAACCAGATACTATTTTCAGTGTCAGTAGCTTGCCTTCTACTTTTTAAAAATTGCTGCATAACATTAGTGTAAGGTGAACAACACTTTGTAGACATTGCAAAATTGCCCCCTGCTTTCTGAATCACACTTCTTTTCTTTCCTTTGTTATTCTTATTTCACTCATTTTTTTTATTAAGATTTTTTATATTCGCATCTGAAGAAAAAAATAAGGTTTTAAAGGTATTTACGTAGCACAAAGGTTCCAACTTTGGGGCTGCTGTAGGATAAATGTTGCCTATACGGTTTAGTCCACCTACATGTATTTATTCATTAATTTAAAGTTATGTTTTTTTTTATGAATGTATTTTTTAAAAAGACTTTATTTATTTTTAGAAAGAGGGGAAAAGAGAGAGGCAGAGAGGGAGAGAAACATCAATGTTATGGTTGCCTTTCACCTGCCTCCAGCTACCTACGAACATGGCTGGAGACCTGGCTTCAACTTGGTTATGTGCCCTGGCTGGGAATCGAACCAGCCACCTTTGGGTTCACAGGCCGGCGCCTTATTCACTGAGCTGCACCAGCCAGGGCGGTACTTCACAGTTTTGAGGGTTATCTGTTGCTTTGTAACACACAACCCCCAAAATTAGTGGCATGAAACAATAAACATTCCCTTCATGGTTTCTGAGGGGCAGGAATCTGGTTTCAGTGTCGTGGGGTCCTCGGGCTCTGGATCTCTCAGGAAGCTACAGCTAAGGTACTGGCTGGCATTGCAGTCCTCTCAGGGTTCTACTTGAGCAGGATCACTTGCAAGCTCCACCCAGGCCCTTCTCAGCCACCTCGTTTGCTGGCTAGTGCTAGAGAAATTGGCTCCTTGCCATGTAGGCCTCTTGTGTAGGGCAGCCCACAGCATGGCGTCTGACTTTCCTCACAGCAGATAGGGAGAGAGCAAGAGAATGAACAAGACAGGAGCTAGAATCTTCATGTCACCTAATGGCAGACATTCCATCACTTCCACTGTATTCTGTCTGTGAGAGGCAAGCTTCTGGGTCTTGCCCACACTCAAGGGGAGGGATTGACACAAAGGCATGAGTACCAGGAGGCAGGGATTATTGGGTGGTATTTTATAGTCTATCACAATTACTGTATGAGAAAAGGGAAAAACATACTGGGAAGCAATCCCCTCTTTCAATGTATTTATGTTTCTTTTTTTTTTTTTTTTTGGTGATTCCCCACTTTAATACGCTTTTTAAAATTAACCAGCCAATCCCAACTATATTGAGTAATAATAACAGCTAATGCTTAACAGGTATCCAGCATTATTCTAAGTCATTTGTGTCTATTTAAGTGCTTACACAAACTGTTTGAGGTGAGCAAATTTACTAAATTTATTTTAAAGACAAACTGAAGAACAGTTAAATACTTGCCAAAAGGCATATAATATGAGGTAGAAGGAGAATTATGAGTTTTAAAAAAGTCTTCCTGGTAGGTAGATTGGTTCTGTCTGAGTGTTATTCTTGGCTCCCTCTAATCCTCTTTGAGGATCTTACCTCCAGGCATTGGATTGTCTCTTTGAATGAATGCATATACTTAGTGTAACCAACTGCCATCTTATCAAGCAAGCTGAACACTAATTCGCCAAGGGAAGGTGGGCCCATGGGGGACCCCTGACCTGCAGAGATCTCTTGATATCACGGATGAAATGAATACTTCCCTGGCAGCTTGTGCTAGGGTAGAGAAGGCCAGCTAGTGTCTGATAGACAAATGCCTCAATTGCCTTCCTCCAAGGTCTTCTATGAATGCAGTTAGCTTAAGGGCATACTGCATACATGTAAAGCTCATTGATCAATGTTAAACAGTACTAATTACAGAAAATGCATATTATTCAGGAATAACAACTAAGATCTTCCTCAGGTCAGGGTATGTTCATTTAAAGTCAAAATTAAAACCTCCACTGCTGGTATAGTAGAGTGATCAAACAAGGTAAAAGGACAGGGCAAGCTTCAACGGTCTTATGGAATGTTCTTATGGCCAGATTCCCAGTGGGGCCCCCTGGATACAGCATTGAGGCCTGTATGCACCCAGCTTTCCCAGCTTTCTGGTCAGGTCTTACAGGCTTGGCATGGCCTGCTTGGGGTCCCATGCCCCAACACCTTCCCAGGGGAACCCCAACAAGGCTCATGTCATCTGAAAGGAATACATCTGCACAGATAAATGGACCCATTGAATTGCTCACTGTTTTGATTATACAGCTTTTAGAAAGCACCTGCTACATGGCTCTAAGCCACCTGTGTTGACATGTACCACTTGGCTGTATATAACAAGCCCCCATCCTTTTTGAATGTGGAGTTCTACAGTCTACTGCCTTCCAGGACTTGTTTCTGTCTGTAAGGTCTCTAAATAAACTTCTGATATCATTCTGGAGTTGTCAGCCTCTTTCTTTGGTCTCTTGGCCCCTGAAAGTTTTTCCAGAAGTCCTGTGCCCACATCTTTGGGATTCTCTTTCTGTGCTGCTCACTGCTCTCTGTATTCCATCCATGAAGTCAGGCTGTCAGTCTCTCTATACTCAGCTGTCTCGTTTGTCCAGGGAATCAACTGGGCTCTTCCTTAGTGCTCTGTCTCTACCCTGAAGCCCATAAACTCCCTCAGGGGGACAGGAAACCAGGGCAATCATTGGGTTTACTCACTTGTTTCTCATTTCTCAGGCAGCACTGTCCTTCATTGCCTAATGTCCAGTGTCTTGAAAGCTATTCTTTCATGTATTTATGTTTCAGGCAGGAGCGTAAATCTGGTCCCCCTTATTCCATTTTAAAAAAACAAGTCAGAACTCATTCTTGAAGCACTTTCCTACATGTACCATTTTCCACAGCAAGTAAAGAAGCACCTATTTTTAAGAACTTTGTGGCCATCCTGATTGCCATACCTGGAACCATGATTCCACGTTATGGGTTTGCAGACAGAAACTGAAGAGTTTTATAAAGATCGCTGTGAACTACAGAGGATAGAATACTGCTTCAGGAGCTGGGACAGAATTGTTATGGTCAGAGTTTAGCTAGATACTGAGAAGGAAAGAGAGCAAAGGAAACTTGGCAGTGAGTTTAATAAACTGGGAAGCAGGAACCTGTGTGCTTGCTCAGCCAAAAAGCTACATCTTCACACCCTAGGGGACCACAGCATTGCGCTCTGCTAAAAGGATTAATACTCGCTCCCTCCATCTGCTACCAGATTGCCAGATGGGAGCAGGGGCAGGCAGGCACAAGCAAAATAGAAGTTAAAGTGGCACAAGGGGAGGTGCTGGACCATAGAGGTCTGTCAGTCTAGCCTGGGGAAAGAAAGGATTGGTTGAAAGGTAAACCCATCAAAAGCCTGTGGAAGCCTGGGAAGTTGATTGGTTATTTTGAAAGGGTACCTGGTCTTTCCCAAACCCAAACTAACATCATCCCAGGGGAACTAAGAAGTGCACGCGCTCTCCCCTGAACCCTCTGGTAATGCACTTGCTCATGTGCTCTCTCACCAGGGAGCGCACAGCCTTGTGGGCCCCGCAGCTACCAACCTGGCAGCAGATGGTGTTGGCTCCAAAGGACTAAGCTCTCTGGCAGCCACATGGATTTGGCCTACGGAGCAGCCAGGAGCAAGCTCAGCTACCTGAATGGGGACTTAGCAGCTGCCCATGGCTCTGAAGGACTGTACTTGAACATGAAGCAGAACATCTGGACACTGGCATTTGTTTTGGCCTGGCTGAGGGCACAGGTGGACTTTTTCCGTGGTGGGACCAAGGGAAATGGGACATTGGAAATACAGAGAGCGGCTACTATGTGCCTCTTTTTTGGTGAACTTAGTCTATTTACACTTAGGGTAGTTATGTTATGAGGATTTAAAAGTTTTTAAATTATTTTTTCATTATCATTTATCCCCTTATATCACCTGTCCCCCTTGCAATCACCAACTGTTGTTCCATGTCCAGAAGTCCATTTTTTCCTTTTTGCTCAGTCCTTCCACTCCCTAACTGCCCTCCTCCCTTCCATGAGCTGTCACCCTGCTCTCTCTGATTCTGTCTCTATACTTCTTGAGCAGTTTGTTCATTAGATTCCACATATAAGTGAAATCATATGGTATTTGTCTTTCTCTGACTACCTTGTTTCACTTAGCGTAATGTTCTCCAGGTTCATCCATGCTGTTGCAAAGGATTAAATTTTCTTTCTTACAACTGAGTAGTATTTCATTGTGTAAATGTCTCATAGTTGTTTTACTGATGGATACTTGGGCTGCTTTCAATCTTGGTGATTGTAAATAATACTGCAATGAACACTGGGGGTTGGGGGTGCCCATGTTCTTTCAAATTAGTGTTTCGGTTTCTTCAGAAGGTCCTTAGTGTTTTCTCTTTTTTAAATCACTTCTTTCTTCAGCATTGTTCCTGGATATTGAGGACCTTCAGCTGGTGATGCTTATCAGAATCTGATTGCTGTGTTGAAACTGAGTTCTTTTCTTTCTCAGTCTATGTATCATTTTTATTTTCTTCAAAGTTTGGATATTCTATCTTTCTAAGGATTATAATGCCATCATTTACTGACATGATCATGTGATTTTTCTTACCTTACCTGTTGTTGAGGTAGACCATATTACTGAGTTTTTTTAATCACTGACTTTAATAGAACACAGTTCAAACATCTTGCTTTTTTTGGAATGATTTCTTCAAAAACAGGTGCTAAATTCTGTATGGGAGCCCCATGAAGATATGAAAACTGCAGAGTTTTGTAAGTTCTTTATAAAGATATTAATCCCTTATCAGATGGATCGGCAAATACAGGGTGTGATACATTGTCAATAACTTGGCATCTCCTTATTTCATGTGCTTATTTTGAAAAACTGTGTTTCTAAGGTTATGATTTAACATCATTGTTTCAGATATAAAGTATTAAATTCTGGGAGCAACTGTCATGCTGAAGGAATAAGATGTTAAAGCAACCATAATTTCTGGATTACATGCAGGGTGAACTGCTAAGAAAATTGTGGACTTCAATAACACTGCTTCATACAGCTGACAACATGAAGGTGTATGATGCTGATCCTGATGTCGCCACACCAACATGGAAAACTTATAAGGCATGCAAGGATCACACAAGTCTAGATATTGTACACAGAATCCAGGAGACCATCAATGAAGATCCAGGATGTTTACCTTGATGTTTTGAGAGAAGTAGTTGTACCACAGATGAGGCAAGTTGCAAATGGATGTCATTTTATCTTCCAACAAGATGGTGTACCATCACATAATGCCAAAAAGGTGCAAGAATTCCTCAGTGTCAATGTTCCTGAATTCTGGTCAAAGGAAATCCGGCTACCTAGTTCACCAGATGCAAATCCTTTAGACTATTATGTATGCAGCATTTGTGAGAGAAAAGTTAATAAACAACCTCATTTTCATAAGGAGGCTGTTAAAGCTAAAATTGAAAACATGATGTCCATGGATAAAGAAAAGTTAATGAAAGTGTGCTCAAGATTTGGAAGTCGAATTGAGTCTATTACTGCAGCAAGTGAAAACTTTTTTGAACAATTTAAAAAATGATGACTTTATTTACATATAAGAATAAATTTATTTCAAAATATAACACTTGCAGTATGTTGTTTATTTTGCTAAAATTTTGCCAATTTATCGAACGCACCCTGTATTCTTCTAGTAGGTTTTTTCCCCTGCACTTACATTTAAGTCTTTTATCCATTTTGAATTTATTCTTGTTTATGGTGTACACTCTGGTTTATTTTAATTTTTTTTACACATATCTATCCAATTTTCCTAAAACCATTAATTGAAGAAAGTGTCTTTATTCTATTGTATGCTCTTGCCTCGTAGTCAAATAATAATTGACCATAAAGAAGTGGGTTGATTTCTGGGCTCTCTTCTGTCCTGTTGATTTATGTGTCTATTATTATGCCACTATTAGGCTGTTGTGGTTACAGTGGGCTTATAGTATAGTTGATATATTGTGATACCTCTAACTTTGTTCTTTCTCAAGATTGATGAGGCTCTTAGGGGTCATTTTTGGTTCCATATAAATTTGGGGAGTATTTGTTCTAGATCTGTAAAATATGCCATTGATATTTTAACAGGAATTACATTGACTCTATTGATTGCTTTGGATATTATGGACAGTTCATGACATTAATTATTCCAACCCATGAACACAGTATATGTTCCCACTTGTTTGTATCTGTATTTCTTTCTTTAATGTCCTATAGTTTTCTCAGTACCTGTCTTTACCTTCTTCGTTAAATTTATTCCTAGGTACATTTTTTTGTTGCAATAGTACTTTTCCTGAGAGCTTATTATTGGTGTATAAAAATGCCACTATCTGGCCAAAGATAGAGGCATAGGTGGACATGCTTTGTTTCCTACCACAACCATAAAGATTACAACTACCTCAAAAAATTAAAATAAAATAACAGAACTGCCAAAAAAGTGAACTGTATGAAAGTCTGAAAACAAAAGATTTAAAGAAGAAGTACTTATCTAAATGGGTGGGAGGGGCAGAAACTGGGAGCCAGGGCAGAGAGGATGTGGTATGGCTATGGCTGTGGTGGCAAGATACTGTCTGTGGATAGCAGAGTAAGTGGCCCTCCATTATAAAAGCTGGGAGGGACACCTGGGAAGCAACACCAGCCCCAGGCTAGACCTTGAAGCTCACAGTTCCAGCACCAGGAAAATAAAGCTTCATAGCTTCTGGCTATGAAAACCAGTGGGGATTGGGATGGCAGAAGAAACTGCCCACCTCTCAGGAGAGTTTGTTTAGAGGGCCTCTACGGTCCTAGAATGTTTGCAAGCCCACCAAATGTGGGAAACATCACCAGGGCAAAAGCTACAGGAGTGACAGTTCCATAAGGGAAGCAGGTGAAGTGACTGGAAAAGGGGCGAGTGCCCAACAAGTGTCATTGTACCCTCTCAACTCCTCCCACATGAATAGTGCCACAAAGTGGTGAAACAGACTTCCCCACACTGACAAATACCTAAGGCTCTGCCCCTTACAACGTAACAAATGCAGCAGCTCTGCTTCATACACAGGCAAATGCAGGAGGCTGTCAAGTTGAGGAGACAGAGAAGTATGGCTCAAAAGAGGAAGCCGATCAAAGTTCCAGAGGGAGAACTAAGCAACAAGGAGACCGCCAACCTAACAGATGCAGAGTTCAAAACATTGGTTATAAAGATGCTCACAGAAATGATTTAGTGCAGCAAATGCATAAGGGAAGAAATGAAGACTACATTAAATGAAATGAAGAAAAATTCACACAAAACCAATAGTGAAGGGAAGGAAGCTGAGGTTCAATGTATTGGAAATAAGGGAGAAATAAACAATCAACCAGTACAGAATGAAGAAATAAGAATTAAAATAAATGAGAGATTTAAGAACCTTTGTCACAACTTTAAATGTAACAACATCCAAATCAAAGGATACCAGAAGGAGAAGAGGAACAGCAAGACATTGAAACCCTGTTTGAAAAATAATGAAAGAAACTGTTCCTAATTTGGGGAAGGAAATAGACATACAAGTCCAGGAAGCATAGAAAGTCCCAAATAAGTTGGAGCCAAAGATGACCACACCAAGATAGGCCAGAATTAAAATACCAAAAGTTAAAGATTAAGAGAGAGTTTTAAAAGCAGCAAGAGAAGAGAGTTACCTACAAAAGAGGTCCCATTAAGACTTTCAGCTGATTTCTCAAAAGAAACTGCAAGCAAGAAGGGACTGGCAAGAAATACTCAAAGGATGAAAAGCAAGAATCTACAACCAAGATTACTCTATCTAGCAATGCTATCATTTAGAATGGAAGGGCAGATAAAATGCTTCCCAGGCGAGGTAAAGCTAAAGGAGTTCTTCTTCACCAAGCCATTACTGTATGAAATGTTAAAAGGACTTATTTAAGAAAAAGAAGGTGGTCAAAACTATGAACAGTAAAATGACAACAAACTCATAACTTTTAACAGATGAATCTAAAAAACAAAAACCAAAAACAAACTAAGCAAACAACTAGAACAGAAACATAACCAGAGATAGGGAGATCCTATGGAGGGTTATTAGTGGAGAGGGGGAAGGGAGAGAATGGGGGAAAAGATGCAGGGATCAAGAAGCATAACCAGTAGGTACAAAATAGACAGGGGGACATTAAGAATAATAAATAGCCTTGGCTGGTGGCACAGTGGATAAGGCACTGGCCTGTGAACCCAAAGTTCACTGGTTTGATTCCCAGTCAGGGCACATACTTGGGTTGCAAGCTAGGTCTCCAGCCAGGTCCCCAGCTGGAGGCAGGTGAAAGGCAACCATACATTGATGTTTCTATCCCTTTCTTCCTCCCTCTCTTCCCTTCTCTCTAAAAAACAATAATGAAAAAAAAGATTAATAAAGAAAATGGAGAAACCAAAGGACCTATATGCACTACCCATGGGCATGAACCAACAGGGGGTGGATGGAGTATTGCTGGAAAGAAGGGGGTACTGGGTGGAGGGGTGCAAAGTGGAAAAATCAGGACAATTGTGAGAGCATAATGTATAAAGTATGCTTCAAAAATGTCACCATCTATCCTGCTACTTGGTTGAATTCACTTAGTATGTCTAGTAGTTTTTTGGTGGGTCTTTAGGGTTTTCTACATATTATATCATCTGCAAATAATGAGTTTTACTTCCTCCTTTTCCATTTGGGTGTCTTTTATTTCTCCTTCTTGTCTAGTTACCATGGCTAGTACTTCCAGTACTGTATTAAGTAACAGTGGTGAAAGTAGACATCCCTGTCTTGTTTCTGACCTTAAAGAAAATGTTTTCAGTTTTTTCCCATTGAGTATGATGTGGGCATAAGGATTTTTATAAATGGTGATATAATCCCTCTTTCTTGTTTGCTGAGAATTTTTATCACTAAATGAGTGCTGGATTTTATCAAAATATGTTTCCCTCTATTTTATTCCTATGTACCTCTCCCTATAAATACTTTTCTTTTCAAAGCAGTCTCTTTTACATTTCTTGCCATGCTGTTTTAGTGGTAATGAACATCTTTAGTTTGCTTGGGAAATTCTTAATTTCACCTTTAGTTTTAAATGATAAGCCTTGCTGGATATAGTAGTCCCATTTGCATGTTCTTGTTTTTCATCACTTAAATACTTCATGCCAGGCCCTGGCTGGTAGCACAGTGGATAAGGTGCCGGCCTGCAAACCCAAAGGTCGCAGGTTCGATTCCCCAGCCAGGGCACGTAACAAGGTTGCAAACCAGGTCTCCAGTCAGGCCTGTGGCTGGAGGCAGGTGAAAGGCAACCATACATTGATGTCTCTCTGCCTCTCTCCCTTGCCCTCTTTCTAAAAATAATGAAGTAAAATCTTAAAAAAAAAAACCCAAAAACTTCATGCCTATCTCTTCTGGCCTGAAGTGTTTTTGTTGAGAAATCAGCTGACAGCCTGTGGAAACTCTTTTGTAAGTGACTGTTTCTCTCTTGCTGCCTTTTAAGATTAGCCAAAGAATATGTGTATTTGTGCAAAGCCCATGGACATTGACAACAATCTGGTGAAGGCCAGATGGGGATGGGGGATTGGTGGAGGAAGGCAAAGGGGAGGAAATGGAAGGTATCTGTAATAGTGTCAACAATAAATTTTTTTAAGAAGAAATACAGGTGGGATGGTAGTAAGAGGGAAAAGAGAAAGAAAGAAAAGCTTTATAGAAGTCTAGAGGAAAGAGAAGTGATTTTGAGAGGATAAAGGGAGAAGGAATATTAAGAGTGAGTAAGAAAACCAGGCTAAGACAGGGAAAAATTAAAATGTCAAACAAAGAAGAGATAAGAGGAAGGCAAAATGGAGAAGGAGAAGGGAATGGTAAAATTTGAGATTTGAAATACAAAAATAGTAAATATCTTGAAATAAATTTGCTAAAATGCAACAACTGCCACCATATTCAGAACCAATGAGTGAAGACTGATAAAGGTAGAGAAAGAATATGAGCATTTTAAGAATAGGAAAAACAGCCCTGGTTGGTGACACAGTGGATAAGGCGCTGACCTGCGAACCCAGGGGTCACTGGTTTGATTCCCAGCCGGAGCACATGACTGGATTGTGGGCTGGGTCTCCAGCCAGGTCAGTGGCTGGAGGTAGGTGAGAAGCAACCATACATTGATGTCTCTCTCCCTCTCTGCCTGTCTCCCTTCCCCTCCCTCTAAAAATAATAAAATCTTAAAAAAAAAGTTTCTCTCTCATATCTGTTTCTCTGCCTCTCTTCCTCCCTTCCCCTCTCTCTACAAATAAAATCTTTAAAAAAAAATGGGAAAAACAATGCTAAATGACTAATGACAAGAAAAGTGATTCCTAGAGGCTGGAAGGGGAATAATTAGTAAGAATGTAGAACAAGTCACAGCAAGAGAGTAAATACAATTTAAAAGTAAGAAGAGTACAGAAAAAATGAATTAAGGGAAGGGAGGAGCAAGATATGAGATGTGAAATAAACTAATATAAAAACTAGTGACCTAATAGACACAAACTGAAAGACAAGAAATGGATGTTAAATGCTGTGCAGGGAAGAAAATAATGCAAGTCTTTTTAAAAAGGTTTTATTCTTTTTTTTTTAATTTCTCAAAGAGCCTTTATTTATGTCTCTCTAACTCATGTAGTCAGCAAGAGCCAGAACCAGGACTCAAACTGAAGTCAGAATTCTGACTCCCGGTCCAGTGCTCTTCCCACTCTGGTTCACAGCTGTTCTCCAGACCTGGAGGTCCTTGGTATCCCATTTTGTTTGTGTGTTTGTTTATTTTTGTTCCTTTATTTATTTATTTTTAAAAGATTTTATTTTATTATTTTTAGAAAGAAGGGAAGGAAAAGAGGCAGAGAGGGAGAGAGACATCAACGTATGGTTGCGTTTCACCTGCCTCCAGCCACAGACCTGACTAGAAACCTGGCTTGCAACCTGGTTATGTGCCCTGGCTGGGGAATCGAACCTGCAACCTTTGGGTTTGCAGGCCGGCGCCTTATCCACTGTGCTATCAGCCAGTGCTGTTCCTTTATTTTTTTAATTGATTTATTGGGGTGACATTGGTTAATATAATTAAATAGTTTCAGGTGTACAATTGTATAATACATCATCTGAATGGGGTACTGTGTGTTCACCACCATAAGTCAAGTCTCCTTCGATCACCATTTATCCTCCCTTTACCCATTCCTGCCTCCCCCTCCCGCTTTCCCTCTGGTAACCACCATGCTGTTGTCTGTGTCTACGAGTTGTCCTTCTTGTTTTGCTTAATCCCCTCACCTTTCTCACTCAGCCCCTTTATCTGTAACATCTAATGAACAAAATAGACTAACGAACAAAACAGAATCAGACTCACAGATTGGTATCCTGTTTTTTTTTCTGTCGCTTGCATAGTTATTTGTGATTTCCTGACTAAATCTTCAAACTCTGGTACCTGTACGCCAGGCATTTGGCTCCTTGAGACTTCTCTTGGTCTGTTGGCCAATCAGCTTTAACATTCTTCCATTTCTGAGACTATCTGGTCCTCAATACCCATCAAAACTCATGGCCCACCAACTTGTCAACCAGAGTTTAGGCTTGACTGTGCAGGTCAAGCAAGGTTAGCAGGAGTAAAGAGTAATGACTCTAATCCAGAAGTTTAACTTCACAGATCACCAGAGGTCTTCAAGACATCAAGGAAAATGATTTGCACTCAAGACCAAGTATTGGCTGTGCAGTTCACTGAGTTCTTTCTCATCCAGACCAGCGTGGAATCAGGCAAAAGTTGCCATGAGATGCTGTAGTTGCCTTCTCCTTCATCAGTACTATTTTGTTTCTAAAATCTCCGATTTATTCGCGCTGGATCCAAAGCTGCTTTATTTTTTTCAGCCAAGGCTGCAAAGACAAACAGCCTGTTCAGGGAATCAAGTGTGGGGCTCTCTTGGCTGCTTTTCAGTGTCAACAGCCACACTTTTTGTGTGAAAGCAAGAAGAAAAACAAACACTCCACTTTCTCAGACCTGCACTGGCACTCCCTATGGACAGAGGTACCCATTTGCCTTTTGTCACTGCAGCAGGTCAGCATGACACCAGGCAGACACGCCCAAAAGAAGCGTGTGGATAGTCACTTGTTTGGCTACATCCATGGCTTCCATTTCGTGTCCTCTGAACATTTACAGTTGCAAAGGCAGGAGGATATTTCTGTTCGCTTACGAAGGGATGACTAACTTGCTTTGGGCTGTACTACAAATGAATCACGGTACCAATCCCCAACTTGCAACTTCTGGCGTTCTGATGTAAGGCGTTTCCTTTGTGTGGGTCATGAACTGTGTGGGTCAGGAACCCTCTCTGCCTCTCTCCCTCACCCTCTCACTAAAAATAATAAAATCTTTAAAAAAAAAAAGGCTTCATGGGAGAGGTGGCATGGAAGGCTGAGAAGTATTAATTATTTTTAGAGAGAAGGGCAGGGAGGGAGGAAGGGAAAGAAACATCAAATGTATGGTTGCCTTTCACCTGCCTCCAGCTACGGAGCTGGCTGGAGACCTGGCTGGAGACCTGACTGGAAATCAAACCAGCGACCTTTGGGTTCACAGGCTGGTGCCTATCCACTGAGCCACCAATCAGGGCTTGCAAATCTCTAAGAGCCCCTGGTGGAATTCATCTCAGTAGAATCCAGTTTTAACCCCTGCTTTCTCTTTCTGGATCTGTCCCTGGTGATGTCAGATGGTGTCCCACTCTGGCCGTCGGAAGTCTGTTTCAAACTGCCAAAGATCCACAGTCTGTGGCTGTCTCCTGCAGTTGTTAATCTGGTAAAGCTGTAATCCGTCAGGTTTAAGCTCCATAGGGTGTGACAGTGTAACTCCTGCAAGCAGAGGTCTTGGTTCCCCTCAGGATGGTGCCATTTGGCGGGACTGTTCCGACTGAGAAAGATGGCTACCGCAGTATGGGGAATGACTCCACACGGGGGGTCCCCTCAGCTGCTCCCTCACGTCTCTCCTCAAAGCCACCATCCCAAAACTTTCCTCAAGCTTCTCGAGCCAACTCTGCCCCACTTTGCCCGAGCCCAGGGTAAGTGGCTGCAAATGCAATTTCGTTCATTGGTCCTTGAAGAGGTCTCTGTGTCTTCTGCCTTCTCTCTGTGACAGGCAGAAACCCTGCTACTTTCAACAGCTGGATGTTATCTGGGTTCCTTTCTGGCTCTGGTGCTGTAGGTAGGAGCCCAGACTGGGATGAGACCCCCGAAGTTCTGAGGACAAACCTCCAGCTGCTAAAGTATCCTCCAGCACCTCAGCTGCCACCCGTGGGAGCCCAGCCAGCCCTCTTGCATCTTCTTCGCACCCCACACCAGTCATGTTATGACGTCTTCCAGCTTTGTAGATGTATAACCTACATCTTTCTGTGGTCATAAGGCCTCCCTCCAGCTACCGTCCAGTAGGTCAACCCAGATGACCTCTCTCTAATTCAGCTACAAATCCAGACTGGTCCTGGTAGGAGGTCGGCACAGCTCTCACCCCTCTGTCACCTTGGATCTCCTATTCTGATTACTTTCTAAATTAAATATTAAAGCCCCAAAGCCAGGCCTCTCCATTCTGTGACCCCTGTGTAGACATTTGCCCAATAACATGCGCTGCATCAGGAGGGACAGAACAGGCTGTTTCAACAGCCAGGAGAGCAGACACAGGCCTGGTGAGAGAGGTGGGTTCAGAGCAAAGACTAAGTCCCTCACCTGGCTGTGCAGCTGTCTCACAGAGGAGCTGTCTCTCTCTGGGTGTGAGCAGGAAAACTCAGAAATGACTGGTTGGGCCTGATCTTTCATCACTGCATGAAGCATGGGAGGGTGGCTGTCAGCCCTGTGTAAGCTGGTGACCTGCTCCCGTCTGTCCCAGGGCCCTACTGTGCAGCTGTGCAGCTGTGCAGCTTCCTGTGTGGCCTGGACCATCCACAAGCAAACACCCACCACCCTGTAAGTGATTCCAGACTTCTCCCAGGAAGAAGCTGTGACCTACAGCAGTCCTTAGGTAGGGCTAAGCAGAGGAGCAAAGCTTGTCACTTGAAGGCCCCTTGAGCAACGACACAATCCAGGGACAGGTTACTAAGGATCTTAAAGCTCACAGCACCACCAAGGCTAGGCACGTCACATGGTGTTGGGGGGTCTGGTTGCTGGGCTTCTCTCTCAACACAAACCTGAAGGCCCCATCTGGGGACCAAGAGTTAGCTGATCCATCCCGAGTCCTGCCCTGTGCTGGCTGGGAGTGCAGCACACCATCTGTAGCAGGGGCAGTTTGGCAGGGCATTGGGAGATGAAGAAGTTGAATGACAAGAATGCTTTCCTGTTATATGCGGTTACTACACCAAGATTACATCATTGTTATCAGGTAAGTCCCATTACACTATTAATAGTGATGGTGAGGATGATAGCAGCATGACATTATTCACTCTACCGGCTTCAGTCCACATTAAAGGAAACTTGGGGTCAACGTCACAAGGTCACACACAAAGCTAAATGGTGGCCAAAGAGGGATCTGAACCGGGGTCTGAATAAACTTCAACGTTTCCACTCATATTACCTTCCACTCAAGTATAATGCTGCAGGCATTGGAAGGCTGTTTGATGGCAGATAAGCAAGGATCGTTTTTTGTAAGAAGCTTGAAGGGAATGTTAGGTTGCTCAACAGCAGTAACAGAACACTCATTCAGAGGTTGTAAATAAACGCTAGGCTGGTGTTCTACTAGCCTACGTAGTTAAAGACCAACTCGGAGCAGTCAGTCTGTTCTCTGCAAGCCAAACCTGTAGCTACAACCACAATTACCCCCAGGAGGACACACCAAACAAACCAGCAAGTTTTTCAGCATGTTGTCCCAAACACCCTAGCACACTTATAGTGGATTATGGCAAAGGATAGTCTGTTATTTAGACAGTCTGATAATGACAGCAACCCTTCCTGAATCAGGAATCGGTCCCCAGTGGCCTGTATTCCTCTGTCCTAGAACTCAGAAACCTGCCATTTACATCTGAAATCGAATCCCTACTCGGTTCTCATTTGAGCCTGCACCACTGTGACACACAGCCTTCGCTAAACTAGCTCCTGGCAGGCGTATGGCTGGGACCTCTCCAGGTGGCCTGCGTTCTGGGCACAGATCAAGGTACAGAAGCTCTGGAGGGGTGCTGCTCCCTTCCTTTGCCACCCTCCTTCCTATTGTGACCTTTACTTCGTATTACTAGATTAGAGCTATGTCTGAACCAGTCTGCCTAATGCCACCAGCCCCGCTGCCCTCAAAACTTCACTAATGACATCATAGACAGAATGATACGTCTAAACGACAGATCTGATCCTGAAACCTAGGGCTTCAACAGCACCCCACTGCTGTGTCAAGGTATGTGGGGCTCAGCCTCGATTTCTAACCATTTTTCTCTATATCCTCCAGTAATGTTGAAATAGGAGAAGACTACTATGAAAAACATGCTTCTCTCTCCTATTTAAATGACTTAATTTTAAAAGATTTTATTTATTATTTTCAGAGAGAGAGGGAGAGAGGCAGAGAGGGAGAGAAATATCAATGCATGATTGCCTTTCACCTGCCTCCAGCCACAGACCTGGCTTGCAACCTGGTTATGTGCCCTGGCTGGGAATCAAACCAGCGACCTTTGGGTTCGCAGGCCAGCACCTTATCCACTGTGCTACCAGCCAGGGCCTATTCAAAGAGTAAAATCCTTAAGATTGTAACAGCAGCAAATATCTTTTATTTTTTTAAATATTTTATTCATAATTTTTAGAGACGGGGGAAGGGAGAGAGGCAGAGAGAGGGAGAGACATCAATGTAGATTGTCTTTCACCTGCCTCCAGCTATGGACAGCAGTGAATATCTTTTAAAAACACATTCTAATAACCATCACATCAACATTTACTTAACAGAAAATCTATAATTTGTCCATCCATTCAGAAATACTCATCAAGCTTCTTGCACTCAGGTAGTATACAGCTAATGAACTATAAACACAGCACCATAGAGAAAAGGAAAACGAGGAGAAAAACAGTGAGCCTGCAAATTTTTAAACAGGATAGTTCAGGAAGGCACTCGTACATATATGAAATAACAATTATGCAAGTCTATGCATTATATCATATTTACAACAGCAAGACTGAAAATAACCTGACTTTCAATAAGACTTTTAAAATTATTGTATATTTACAAATGTAATATTATGCAACTATAACATAAATGTGAAATGTGAAATTTCACTATTCTGAAAATTCAGTTAAAATGAATTAAGTAAAAAAACAAGGGGCAGGACAATGTACATAGTATATTTTATGTAAAAAAAAAAGGGTAACAATATGTATACTTGCACATACTGATATACATACAAACTTACACATGAACATAGTCTTAAAGGATATAAAAATCTAATAACATTACTTTGAGAAAATGAGAAGCTACTTAGGCTACCAAAAAACATAGCTTTTCATATTCATTTAGAAAAAGAATAATTTTGAACAATGGGAAATACACTACCATCTTAGGAAACATAATTACACACGATAAAGTCTCAAAAACAAAATGTTTCCTTGGTACTTACATGTAAAAGAAAGGGGAAAAGGAAAAAAAATGTTAGCAGAAACTAATTGAAGCAATGCTTCAAATGAAAGCAATATGTGTTTTATGTAGCTTTAGAAAACATAATTATTAAAATTAACTATTCCAGGCAAACTAAATCAGGAAGATAATAGTCACATGTAGGATAATAACTATTGGTCATTAATTAAAGAAAGATGCTTACATATGGCCAATGGACTTATGAAAAAATGTCCAACATCGCTGATTATCAGATAAATACAAAGTAAAACCACAATGAGATACCATTTCATACCTGTCAGAATGGCCATCATCAGTAAATCAACAAACAAGTGGCTGTGAGGACAGGGTGTGAAGGGACCCTAGTGCACTCTTGGTGGAAATGCAAATTGGTGCAACCACAGGAAAAAGTCATATGGGGGTTCCTCAAAAAATTAAAATTGGCACTACCTTATGACCCAATTATCCCATTTCTAGGTATATAACTGGAGAAGCCAAAAACACTAATTTGAAAAGATACACACATGCACCCTTGTGTTCACTGAAAATACCAGTTAGTAAAGGTATACGCACCCATGTGTTTGCTGCAGTGTTGCTAAGAGTAACCGAGATTTGTCAGCAACCCAAGTGCTCATTGATACAAGAGTGGACAAAAAACCATGTATGTATATACACAATGGCAGATGACCCAGCCATGGAAAAGATTTAAATCTGACCATTTGTCACAACGTAGATGACCTTAAAGGGTATCACACTAAGTGCAATAAGGCAGACCAAGAAAGAAAGTACCTTATGATTCCACTTCTATGTGGAATCTAACTAACAAAATAAACAAAATACAAACAGACTCACAGAGATAGAGACCAAACTGAGGGTTGCCAGAGGAGATGGGGGTCTGAGGGGCAAGGTGAGAGAGGTGAAGTGATTAGGAAGTACAAATTGATAGCTGCAAAATAATCATAGGGATGTAAATTATAGCACAGGAAATAAAGTTATTAATGTTGTAAATGCTATATATGATGCCAGGTGGGTGCTTGAATTATAAAGAGGATCACTTGTCAATTATATTACTGTATAACCACTGTGCCATACACCTGAAACTAACATAAAATAATATCAAATATCAACTGTAACAGAAAAATAAGATTAAAAAAAGATGCTATTTAGTCCCTAGTTGGCATGATCATTTTTATAATCAATACCTATATTGTAATAATGAGGCATACATTTTGTATTATTTAAAGGATATATGTAAGTGACTGATGTAACTATTCCTCCTGTCAAAAGCCAACAAAACATAATTGATCTGGCTGCTTCTTGCTGGAGATCTGTGAATATCAGAATGTTTTCCTTCTTTTCTTAATGAGCTGGTACTTAAAAATGGGATAACACAGAAATAACTAATGATAAAATGGTAAGTGATATATTAAAGGAGTAGAAATTACTTCTGTTAAGTTTCTGAATGCAAGCAAGTCATGCTAATGTCTAAAAAAGGCACAACACAAATAATAACTTTGTAGCATAAGTTGCAAAGAAGCATTCTAAAAAAGATGTTAAACTAAGTCTTTGTAACTATAAGTTAAACAAGGATTTCTGTGGTACAACACCAAAACCTCAATTCATTTTTAAAAACTTGATAATTGGAGTTCTTCAAAAGTATCAAGTCTGCTCTTTGAAAGACACTATGGTGAGAATAAAAGAACAAGCTATGGGCTGAGAAAATATTTGCAAGTCACGTATCTGATAAAGCATTGATAATAAGAATACATAAAGAACTCTCAAAGCTCAATAATAAGAATATTAAAAACTCAATTAAAAAATGCATATGAGATTTGAATAGACACTTAACCAGAGACAGCCCTGGCATCACATAAAAAGATGCTCAACTTCTAGTCATTAGGGAAATGTAAATTAAAACTACAATAAATACACATTAAAATAAAATTTTAATAATACCATTTTAAAAATATTTATTTTCAGAGAGAAGGGAAGGAAGGGAGAAAGAGAGGGAGGGAAATATCAATGTGTTTGATTGCCTCTTGCATGTCTGCAACTGGGGACCTGGCCCACAACTCGGGAATGTGCCCTGACCAGGAATAGAACCGGTGACATTTCACTTTGCAGGCCAGCGTTCAATCCACTGAGCCACATCAGCTAGGACTCAAAATTAAATTTGAATAAGGAGCATACCAAGTGTTGGCAAAAATATAAACCAACTAGAATTCTCCTATACTTTTTTTTTTTTTTTTTAATTCTCCTATACTCTTAATGAGAGTAAGCAGTAAGAGTCTGAGTAAAAAGACCTAGGTTCTTCCTTGAAAACATCATGCTAAGTGAAAGAAGCTAAACGCACAGGTCACATGTAAGCAAATCTACAGTCAGAAAGTACATCAGTACTTGCCAAAGGCTGGGGTTGGGGGCTGGGGAGTGTGGAAGTAATAAAATATTATGGAAAGAGACAGTGGTGATGACTGTACACACTTGTGAATTTACAAAAAGAGCAATAAACTGTACATATTAACAATGAGCAAAACCCAGCAAATATGGTAAATTTTCTACATGAACTATATCTCCACTTTTTTTGATTTGGTGGGAATCAATAGTGAAGGATTTTCCAAGACCTGGAAAAGTCAATAAAGTAAGTATAGTACCTGTGAAATGTATCACTTCTCATTAGAATAACGTTTCCTTTAAAAAAAGAAAAACCATCACCAACACCATGGTATTGGCCAAGCTGCAGCCATGGACCACTTATATGACTCAACCACTGGAAACATAGTGTTACTTGCTCTAAAGATCTGCTGTGAATGAATATGCTCAATAACCTATAAAGTAATACAAAAGTAAGAGTAGTATTATTAAATTTAAGGTTCTTCCAATAAAATGTATGTGCTCTATGTAATGGGATATTGCAACCATGTACCTTAGTTTTCTTGCTATTCTGTGTGTAAATAGAAGCACACGCAGAAAAAGATATATGGAACCCACAAGTGAAGATCACCTTGTCCCAAATCCTTGCTTTGCTCCCAGTTATTGTATGTAATGTGAAGGCTGTCAAAGCTTCCCATGTATGTGTCTGTGGAAAATACTCACAGGTGCTTATGATAGTTGCCTCGCTCTCCATGTGACTTCACTTGTGATGTGTATTTGCTCTAAGTTTCCATGACCAAAAGCTGCAGGAGGTCCATAGAAGCACAAGGATTTTCCAGCATGTGCCTAGGCCACCGGTTCTGGATGAGTCTTATTCATAAAAAATACACATTTTACTGGGAAATGAGCATATGCTTGATGTGTCCTGAATAAAGCTTAGTTTCATTTTCATGCAGAAAGGTAACATTTTGTCCACATCACAGATCAACATTAAAACAACAGCCAATGAGTTTATACATAATTAATCTAGGGTGAAGACTGTGGAAAGACTAGTCCATATGATATAAAAGCAAAGCCAGGGTTTGTTTTTGTTTCTGTCCTCAGAAATCAATTGAAATTTTAAAAAGTATTTTCATGCTTTGTGTTCCAAGTGAGGAATGATTTTTGACATGATATAAGGTGTCACTTTCTCATGAAACAGATTAAAATTGAACCCACTATACTTAATGTCTCTAAGTCAACTGAAAATGATTTATAAATGACTTTGGGTAGTATGGATATTTTAATGATGTTAATTCTTCCCATTCATGAACATGGTATATGCTTCCATTTATTTGTATCTTCCTTCTTTCTTCAGTGCTCTGTAGTTTTCTGAGTACAGGTCTTTTACCTCTTTGGTTAAGTTTGTTCCTAAGTACTTTTTCTTTTTGCTATAGTAAACGGGAATTTTTTCCTAGTTTCTCTCGCTGATGTTTCATTGTTGGTGTACAAAAATGGCTTTGATTTCTGAATATTGACTTTGTATCCAGCTATTTTTCCAAATTCACTTATTAGGTCAAGTAGTTTTTTTTGTGGAGTCTACAGGGTTTTCTATGTACACTGTCATGTCATCTGTGAATAATGACAACTTATTTCCTCCTTTCCAATCTGGGTATCTTCAATTCCTTTTTCTTGTCTGATCAGTGCAGTCAGAACTTCTAAAACTATGTTGAATAGAAGTGAAGAGAGTGGACACCCTTGTCTTGTTCCTGATCTTAGGGGTAAAGTTTTTAGTTTTTCCCCATTGAGTATGATGTTGGCTGCAGGTTTCTCATATGTGGCCTTTATTATGTTGAGGTATGCTCCCTCCATTCCCATTTTGCTGAGTGTTTTTATCATAAATGGGTGCTGTACTTTATCAAATGCTTTTTCAGCATCTATTGATATGACCATATGGTTTTTGTCTTTCATTTTGTTTATCTGGTGTATTACATCAATTGATTTGTGAATATTATATCATCCTTGCATCCCTGGGATGAATCCCACTTGATCATGGTGTATGATCTTTTTAATGTATTGCTGAATCTGGTTTGCCAATATTTTGTTGAGGATTTTAGTTAGCATCTATGTTCATGAGTGATATTGGCCTGTAATTATTCTTATTGTTGTATCTTGACCTGGTTTGGGGATTAGAAAAATCCAAGAGTTTAGGAGTTTTCCTTCTTCTTGGATTTTTTTGAAATAGTTTGAGGATAGGAGTTAGTTCTTCCCTAAAATGTTTAGTAAAATTCACCTGTGTGGCCATGGGCCTCTAGGCATATGAAAGAATGCTCAACATCATTAGTCATCAGAGAGGTATAAGTTAAAACCACAATGAGATACCACCTCACACCTGTCAAAATGACCATCATTAACAAATCAGCAAACAAGTGCTGGTGAGGATGAAAAGGGAACCACAGCTGGTGGAATGCAGACTGGTGCATCCTCTGTGGAAAACAGTATGAAATTTTCTCAAAAAACTAAAAATGGAACTGCCTTTTGACCCAGCAATTCCACTGCTAGGATTATACCTTAAGAACCCTGAAACACCAATTCAGAAAAACCTATGTATCCCTATGTTCATAGCAGAACTATTTATAATAGCCAAGTGTTGGAAATAGCCTAAGTGACTATCAGCAGATGAATGGATCAAAAAACTGTAGTACATTTATACCCTGGAATATTATGCAGCAGAAAGAAAAAAAGGAGCTTCTACCTTTTGCATTAGCATGGATGGAACTAGAGAGTATTATGCTTGGTGAAATAAGCCAGTCAGTGAAAGACAAATACCATATGAGCTCACCTAATATAGAACACTAATGAACAAAACAAACAAATAAGCAAAATAGAACCAGAGGCATGGGAACATGGAACAGACTGATAGTGTGCAAGGAGGTGGGGAGAAAGGGGAAAAGAAGGGGAAGGAGCTAGTCAAGGACTAGTATAAATGAATCATGGATGTAAACAACAGGGTGGGGATTGAATGTGGGAGAAAATGAAGTAGGCAGGACAGGGGAAAGCAATGGGGGAAAAAGGGGGACAAATGTAATACAACAACAATAAATCAATTAAAAAAGAAATAAAAAAAAGAAAGAAAATGATTTCATAATCCACCTGTTCCTGGTGACTTACCCCAAGTGTCTGTTTTTACCAGGCACTGGAAATGGAGAAGTTACAGGTGAAAGATCTGTTTTAAGAACCATGAAGTGCTACAGTTTATTTGTCTAAGGGTTCCATTAAAGAGAAAGAAATGTGAAGTACAGCGCAGTTGATGTTCTGCCTCCTGGAAAGAAATAATTCCTCTTAATTAAAATAATAGAATTATTTTAAAGAGACTTGCTTATATTGCAGACATTTTAAGCCCCTTTTGCTTAAATTTAACATATTCACTCCTTAAACAAACACATGAACATGTTTTCAACTAAGGCAGAAGAGTAAGTCATACATGGAAATAGCTTATATGCATAGATTTAGGTTAAAAATTTTGCTTGTTCAGCCTTGACTAGGAGCTTGTTGTATGAGTATGTTGGCAACTGCATAAGGGAACCCGGCAGTGAGTTTTCTCAGCTTCAGTTTACCCAGTTTGATCTGTTTCAGTGTCACCCAAGGCTGCTTCTGCTCATTCACTGATGGCCCAAATGCCCCTACTGGAAAGGAAGGTATTTGGCACATTCTGACCTACATTTCCTCAGATTCCAGAACAGACAGGCACACACCAGGTTCTCTTTGAACCTGAAAACCTGAAAGGAAGGGAGGAGGAGGGAGGCAAGAAGGGAGGCCACCAAGACCAGTGGCCCCTCCAGGTTGTCCCTAAGCTTACTATGCATCACTATTACAGTTTTCTAAACACCAGTTCTACATTTAGAAGCTGTACTGAAGTGAAGTAGGAAAGAGCTAGACTAAAGTCTGCTTAGAAAATTCTACATTATCCCCTTAACCTGCCATCATTGTCAAGTTCATAACAGGGTCTTACTAAAAACAGCCACCACTAATGAGCATCAGGTACCAATTCCTGTCTTGAGTATATTAACTGGTCTTCGCAACAACATGATTAGGTAGATTTCCTTAGTGGCAGATAGGAAAACTGAGGCTCAGAGAATGCTGGTGACTCCAGGTGTTTAAGCAGTGGACCCTCAGCCTTCACGACTTTCTCTCTATAGGTATTGAAACCTTTGTGGGTTTCACACACCCTGGGAGGTAGATGAGGAGTTTCAGGGCTTTCCTCAGCTTCAAAGATGTCTGGGGCAAATGCTGGACCCTGGACCCTGGGTGTCAGTCCTCTGGCCCTCACTGCTCAGTGTCTCTGTGATGGTCCCTCTAGATGCCAAGAGCCCAAGGGCCCTGATGTTGCGTCCAGCACCTTCTGTTGCACAGACTGATATGGGGCTGGCATGTGGTTAGGGCTTGGGAATTGCTTGTTGAAGTTGTTGGTTATAAATTACTATAACCTACTGTGACTCCAATATACTTGGGGGAAAATAAAATTTTTTGCCCATGGTAACCTCTGACACAGCAGCTTAGATGGTAAGTGCAGATACAGCGTCTCCCAGTCACGTTCAACCTTCCTGGGTGGGGACCTGCGGGGTCACAACACGACATGGCGCTAGGGCATCATGCCAGGGCCAGGCAAAAACCCTGCTACCCAGGTCAGAAGAGAATAGCTACCTCTGGTCTCCACGTCAATGAGCTGAGCTCCACCCAGAGACACAGATTTCTTCACAGTTGCAGGACGAAGACTGACAGCTTATTAAACCAGATGGCCAGAGAAAAAGGCTGCTTTCATCATGTTGGCCTGGTAGGGTCTAAAATGTATACTCCTCAACAGGCAGAAAAAAGCAATTCAGTCAAGTTTGCCAAATAAACCCTCCATTTCATCTATGGTCCCCCTTGGTCAACACTCCAGGTCCTGGGATCACCCTGGGACAGTAACTGGCCACTGGGGACATCCTGTCATCACAGCACAGAACACTGCTGAGTCTTAAAATGGCCCTGGTCTGGTAAGAGCATGGAAAATTTATCATTAAAGTGAATTAAACAATTTTGCTGGGATGGATAAAGGCAATGGATACAGATATACATATTCAGACAAACACAGCAAGCAAGCAAATTGAGCATGTCATTATTCACATTGAAAATCCAAAAAGTAATAGATTATCCCTAAACCTATTCAAGATCACAGGGAAATCAGTCATGGTGAAAATGTTGAAAATGAAGAAGTAATTAAATTAAATATAATTGGACAGTGTCTGTGAACAGCAAGAGGATATTCAAGGTAATCAAGAATAAATTGGGAATTGGGATGAAAAAATTGGGGCCCCATCAACAGTCATGCCTTTAAAAATGTGGTCAGGTAGCACGCATTACTGCGTTATGGTGAAATTACTTGAATGCTGCATTTGGCCACATGAAACCTTTGGTTCACCCAATCCTTGCAGCCCCCAAGGTTTCCAAAAGTCATTAGTGCTTTTTGGAACAAAGGGCCATTAAATTCAGGCCTGACATACTCGCCCTGGTGTTCTGACACACCTGTGTCCCCTTTATCCATCAACTCAACAACTGACACAGTCCTACTGCATGCCTGGCACCAGAGAGGGAACTATACAGTCCTCACCTCAGTCATGATGCTACCATGATGTGCTCCAGCGTGAGGGCTAGGAAAACCTGTATTCTCAAGTTATCAAGTTGGACCCAAGTCCTATCATGTGAGTAGAAACTTGCAGTATAGATAAAGGACAGGGGAAACCTAAGTCTGAAAGATCAAATAGGGGAATGGGGAAATAACTTTCTTTAACTCTGAGCTGAATGATCAACCAAGATCACCCTCTCTGTCTTTTCAGGTTTATTTCACCCTCTAGTTAGTGTCTCCAATCCAGCAAATTCTTCCTGTATGTAAAATTAATGTCCCCCAATTCTATCCCTCATGGAAGATGAAATGTCTCCTCCAAAACACACTCTCCTATCCATCTAAATCTACCTGTCTCCTATCCATCTAAATCTGTCCATCCGTCCGTCTGTCAATCCACCCATCCATCCATCTATCATTCCTTCCTTCCTTCCATCCATCCATTCATCTATGGAGATATGCAAACTAACATCTATCATGTCAGCCTATCTAGCCGTTATCACATCCATCCATCCACTCATGTATGTATGCATCTATGTATCACTTATCTCTCTCTAGTTATCTGCCTATCACCTATCTATCCACCTGTCGTCTAAGTAACTTTTACAGATTTCAAGTAATCTCTTCAAAGAAGTCATCCTCGCCAGCCTCCTCACAATCGAGTTGGTGGTCAGGTCCCTCCTTAATGTCTTGTCTCACTCTCTTTTTATAATGCCTGTCCGAGTCTGGCCTCACACAGTTGTTGGTGGGACTCTTCATTTGAGTTCTGTCTCTCCCATTCAAATCCAGACTTTGTGATACTTGGATCTGTACCATTCGGCAAAAATGTTCAGGCCTTAGACTTCCAGCCAAGATAGAAGCATAGGTAGATATGCTGTGTCTCCCTCCACAACTGAAAAGGAATACAACTACCTCAAAACTGGAGACAGCAAAAGGTTCCAGAAAGTTCAGCTTCATGGAAGTCCAACAAAGATATAAAGATGAAATACTCAGAGAGGTAGGAGGGGCTGAACCAGGGTGAAGAGGATGCAGTGTGGAGGTGATAGCGATGACAGCAGCTGTGGCCAGCTACAGAAAAGTGTAGTTATACAGTAAAAAAAGTAGGAAGGAACACCTGGAGAGTGCTCCTAGAACCAGACCAGACCATGTAGATAGTGGTTACAATGCTGTGGAAAATAAAGTCTCACTGCTTTTGACTGTAGGGATTGGGACGGAGGAAGAAACTACTGCTCTCTCTCAGCAGAGTCCACTTGTTTAGAAGGCCCTCACAGTTCCTAGAACATCCATAGATCCACCCACTTTGGGAAGTATGGCCAGGGCAACAGCCAGAGGGGTGCCAGTCCATTGCAGGAAGTAGGAGAAGTGCCTGGGAAAAGGGTACATGCTGAGCAAGTAGCATTGTTTTCTCTCAGATCCCTCCCCTACTACAGCACCACAAGGAGGTGAAACCAGTCACCCACACTGATGAATACCTAAGGCTCTGCCCCTTACAATGTAACATGTGTGACAGCTCTACCTAAGACACAGAGGCAAATGCAGGAGCTTGTCAAGTTGAGGAGACAGAGAAGTATGGCCCAAAAGAGGAAGCAGATCAAGGTTCCAGTGGGAGAATTAAGTAACAAAGAGATAGCCAACCTAACAGATACAGAGTTCAAAACACTTGTGATAAAGATACTCACAGACTTGACAAATATACTTGAGTATGGCAAACACAAAAGGGAAGAAGTAAAGACTATCCTAAGTGAAATGTAGAAAAATCCACCCACAACCAATGGTGAAGGGAAGGAAGCTGGGGTTCAAAACAATTATTTGGAACATAAGAAAGAAATAAACAGTCAACCAGTTTAGAATGAAGAAAGAAGAATTGAAAAAATGATGAGAGGCTTAGGAATCTCTGGGACAACTTTAAACATGCCAACACCCAAATAATAGGGGTGCCAGAAGGAGAAGAGGAAGAGTAAGAAATTGAAAACTTATGTAAAAAAAGAATGAAGGAAAACTTTCCTAATTGGGCAAAGGAAATAGATATACAAGTCCAGGAAGCAAAGAGAATCCCAAACAAGCTAGACCCAAAGAGGACCATACCAAGACACATCACAATTAAAATGCCAAAAGTTAGAGTCTTAAAAGCAGCAAGAGTTAAAGAGTCTTAAAAGCAGCAAGAGAAAAAAAGAAAGTTACCTACAAAGGGTTCCTATAAGACTTTCAACTGATTTCTCAAAAGAAACTTTGCAGGCAAAAAGGGACTGACAAAAAAGTATTCAAAGTGATGAAAAGGAAGGAATTACAACCAAGACCATTCTATCCAGCAAAGCAATAATTTAGAATGGAATGGCAGATAAAGTGCTTTCCAGACAAGGTAAAGTTAAAGAAGTTCATCATCATCAAGCCCTCATTATATGAAATGTTTAAGGGATTTATTTAAGAAAAAGAGGATCATAACTATGAATATTAATAAGATCTGCTTCATTTCTCAGTGCGAAGGACTGAAAAGGAAAGGATGTTCACATCCATCAAAAAGCATTTCTGGCTTTTTGGTGGTTATTCAAAGCTTTCCAGCAAAGGTAGTCTTGGAATATACTACTTAAAAATAATCTTTATTATATTTTCCCCATTACCATTGAATCCCCTAATACCCCCATACTCCCAGCAATCACCACATTGTTGTCTATGTCCTTGAGCCCTTTTTACTTTTTGCTTAGTCCCTCTTCCTCCTAACCACCCTTCCCCCAACTATCAACAACAAACCTCAAAAAAAAAAAAAAAAAAAATTAAAAACCAAGCTAAGCAAACAACCAGAATAGGAACAGAATCATAGGTATGGGGATCATTTGAAGGGTTATCAGCTAGGAAGGAAAGGGGGAGAAATGGGGAAATGGTACAGGGATCAAGAACGATAATTGATGGGCACAAGATAGACGGGGAAGTTAAGAATACTCTAGGAAAGGGTAAAGTGAAAGAACTTATATGCACTATCAATGGATATGAACTAAAGAGGTGAGATTGTTGGAGGGAACAGGGGTACTGGGCAGGGGGAGCAAAGGGAAAAGTAATTGGGACAACTGTAAGAGCATAATAAAATATACTAAAAAATGTTTAAATTCTTCCAATATGCCAATAGCTGTGAGAATTAAGTGATAAATCAAATATAGACATTTCCCTTGAGGGCCTTAAGAGTCTAGTGGAAAATAAAAGCTATGTATTCAAGGAACTATTTACAGAAGCCTATAAAGGAAATGATAGTCTTTGTTAAAGGGATCAAGTGTCAGTCCTCCCTAGCTGTCACAGAACATGTCCCTGTGAGAAGGGCCTGTGTGACCTGCTGAGGCACCTAAACCTGACTCCTTCCTGTTGCGTTGGAGCTTCCAGGCTGGAAAGTCCCTCACCTATGTGCACAGACCCTCCTCTGTACAATGGTCAGTTTTCTGGTGGGAAGGGACACTGCCTTTACAGCAGATGCTTTTGGCAGCTGCGGTAAGTTCCATGGTGGACACATGGTAAAACAGCCCATGAAGAGATGTCCATGTCATTAACCTCAGGAAAATGCAACCTAAATCCACAGTGGAATCTCACCACACAGCCATCAGAATGGCTACAAGAGTGACAACACTAAGTGCTGCTGTGGATGTGGGAAACGGACTCATTCATACACAGCTGGGGAGACTGTCAGGTGGTACAGTCCTCTGGGGAACAGTTGGACAGGTTCTTAAAAGAACAAAATCTGTAACAACTGCATGGCCCGGCAATTCCATGCCTGGACATTCAGACCAGAGGAAGGAGGACTCCCGCTGACACAGAACCCTGTGCACAAATGTTCGTGGCAGCCTGATCTGTCATAGCCGCCAAATGGAGCCCAACCAGAAGTCCCTCGACAGCTGAAGACTTAAACAAATGGTGGAAGATCCACATTGTGGGCATTGCCCAGTGAAACAGAGTAACGACCTATTCACATCTCAACTGTGCAGACGCACCTCAGGTAGGCCCAGTGAGGAGAGCCAACCCAAAACAGCTCCCTACTCTATGACCCCATCACTGTACCCTTCATGACAGGGCAAAATTACAGACAGGGAGGAAAGATGAGGGGTTGCCAGGGGTAACAGAGGGGGACAAGTTGGGAGGGGCATATGTGTGGCTGTAGAAGGTGGCACAAAGGATCCCGTGGGGGTGGCAGTGACCCTACAAATTTAATGTCCTGATTGTGATGTGGTCTGCAGTTGGGAGAGATACCACCATTGAAGGAAACTGAGCAAAGGGTGGATGGAACCTGATTCCCCTCTTATAGCTGCATATGAGTCTAGTACAGATGCCTCAGAATTGAACAATGAATTAAAAACTCCAAAGACAGAGGCAAAATCAGGGCAACGGGGCTATCTGTGGGTCAGGTCTGGTACAAGCCCCTTACCTTGATATCAAAACGATTGAGGAACCCTTGGGCTTTCTCAAGTTCTTGAGTTTTTTGCCAAGTGCTGAAGACCTGCTTCATTTCTCATTGCCGAGGACTGAAGAGGAAAGGTGTTTGTGTCCATCAAAAAGCACTTCCGGCTTTTTGGTGGTTAATCAAGGCTTTCCAGCACAAGGTAGTCTTTGAATATACTTTGAATATACTGAAGATTATTGAAAAATAATCTTTATTGTATATTTTCCATTACCATTGAATTTCCTAATACCCCCATGCCTCCGGCAATCATCACATTGTTGTCTCTCTCCATGAGCCCTTTTTACTTTTTATTCAGTCCCTTCCCCTCCTACCACCTCCCCCAACTAGCTGTCATCCTGCTCTCCATCTGTGAGCCTGCCCCCATTTCCTTGTTAGTTCAGTTTGCTCATTAGATTCCACATATGAGTGACATCATACAGTATTTGATACAGTGCCTTTCTCTGGCTGGCTTATCTCACTTAGCATAATGTTCCACAGGTCCACACATGCTGTCACAAAGGGTAAAATGTCCTGTTTTGCGGCTGAGTCTATACTTCTGTCATGAAAACAGAATCTCCCAGGAAGTGTTCTCTTGTGTTTCTTCTAAAACATATGAGCTAATTCTTAATTTTCCAGGTTCCTCAATCACCTAGATTTGTTCATTAACGTAATTCCAAATGCCATCACAAATCTATGTTTCATTCTATTTTGTCTACACGAGGCTACAAACTGCTGTTTTGTTTTGGTTTTACCTTCCTGTAACACTCTCCCCTTTGGCCTCTTGGGACCCCCTTCCCACTAGCTCAGCTCTGACTTTGAGCTGCTTTGTCCTTTCCAGCGTCTCAAAGCAGGCAGGCCCAGGACATGTCCTGGAAGGATGGCCTCCTGTCTCTCAACAGCTGCCTGTAACTCAGCGACTCATGCATTTGAGCCCTGCAGCCCTGAGTTGGAGACTGAGGCTCATGTTTCATTTTTGGGGAATCATGACCATTAGTAGAAACACCACGTGTACGTTGCCCCAGCAACTGGCGTATCTGTGGCATTTGCTGGGTTGCAGTACAAGTTCTCTAAAGCTGGACACCAGCCTCCAGAGCTCTGCCCCACCTGAGAAAGACAGCTGCAGCCTAGCTGTCCTCCGGGGCCTTATATACCGTCTGAGGAGGACACGTGCAGCGTGGGCTGCGCCTCCAGCCTTACACCAGCAGAGCGTGATAGACGCAGCAGGGGTACAACCTCCGGCATCCTGTACCACGTATAGGAGACAGCTAATGACTTGGCTACAGCATCCAGAGTCCAGTGTCACAAGAGGGCGACAGCCGCAGCTCACAATGCACACTCCAGGGCCGGGCACAACCTCAAGGTGACAGCTGCAGCACAGACTGCTGCCTACAGAGCCTTCTATTGCCTGAGGGTGACAACTGCAGCCTCCAGAGACCTATACCACCTCACTGTCACAGCTGCAGCCCTGACTGATGCCTCAAGAGCTTGACACCATCTGACTGCGACAGCTGCAGCTGTGCTTATAAGACCTGAATGTGACAGCAGCACCCTGACTGTAGCCTTCAGAGCCCTGCACCACCTCAGAGCAACAGCTACCAACTGGGCTGCAAGGCCACAATCTCATTCCACCTGAGGGCAACAGCTGCAGCCAAGACTTCAGCCTCCCACGCCCTGCACATCCTCAGGGTGACAGCTGCAGCCCAGCCTGCAGCAGCCAGAGCCCTGCATCACCTGAGCGACAGCTGGAGCCTGGACTACAGCATCCAGAGCCTGATGCCATCTGATGGCGACATCGGCAGTCTGGGCTTATACCACCCAAGGGCAACAGCTGGAGCATGGACTTCAGCCTCCAGAGCCCTGCACCCCCCAGGGCGACAGCTAAGATTGGGACACAGCATCCAGAGCCTTATACCATCACAGGACAACAGCTGCAGCCAAACTTCAGCCTCCAGAGCCTGATATGATCTGAGAGCAATGGAGGCACCCAGACTGCATCCTTCAGAGCCCTGCATCACCTGAGGGAGACAGCCACAGCCCGGACTGCAGCATGCAGGGCCTTGTGCCCTCTGACAGTGAGAGCCACAGCCTGGACTGCATCATGCAGGGCCTTGTGCCCTCTGACAGTGAGAGCCGCAGCCGGGACTGCAGCATGTAGGGCCTTGTACCATCTGACAGTGAGGGCCACAGCTGGGACTGCAGCATCCAGGGCCTTGTGCCCTCTGACAGTGAGAGCCACAGCCTGGACTGCAGCATCCAGGGCCTTGTGCCCTCTGACAGTGAGAGCTGCAGCCTGGACTGCAGCCTGGAATGTGACTCCCCAGTCCCGCAGGGTGACAGCTGCAGACCAGTGGCAGCCTCCACAACACTGCAACAACTCAAGGAGAGGCTGCTGCCCAGACTGCAGGCTCCAGAACTGTATACCCCAAAAGAGACAGCTGCAGCTCGGAGTGCAGCCTCCAGATCCAATCACCACTTCAGGGTGACTGACACCTGCTAATGGGACAGCAACATCAAGTCTGACGCCATCTGACTGCCACCGCTGCAGTTTAGGCTGATACCACCTGAGGGCGACAGCGGCAGCTCCAATTGCTGCCTTCAGGGCCCTGTGCCACCTCAGGGCGACAACTGCAGCCTGACTGCAGCCTCAGGGCGACAGCTGCAGCCCAGACTCCAGCACCCAGCGCCTTCTACCATTGGATGGTGACAGCGGCAGCCTGGACTGCCGCCGAAGAGCCCAAGAGCCCTGAACTGAACATCCTCAGGGCAACGACGACGCCCAGAGAGCAGCATCCAGGGCCCTGCATCACCTGAGGGGCAGCCGCAGCCGGACTGCCGCCCAGAAGCTCTGCACCCCCAGGGCGAGAGCTGCAAACCAGGCTGCAGTCACCAGAGCTCTGCCCCACGTCAGGACAACAGCTGCTGCTCCGACTGCAGCGTCCAGAGCCGCACAGTGAAGGTGCTAAAGGACATGAGCGGTCAGTTTCCTGTGTAATTTGCTATCATACAAATGCTGGTAAGCTATAAGGCTGTGTCTTCTTGAACACATTTTCACCTTTGGATATTAATACTGCAGGAGCTTTAGCAAGAAATAAAATAGGCATCTTTAGTAATTTAGTGATAGGGAGCTCAGTCATGGTCAGAGGGTTCATAGTAAACATAGGTTTTCTAGGAACTAATTTAATGCACCACAAGGAACTAATTTAATGCACCACAACCCGCTATATGTATAAAGAAATGCAATATTGCGTTTTTTCCTTCTGAAATTATTCTTGTTTCCTGGCCAAGATAATTGTCTCCAAATGTCCAAGGGCTGCAGTGTGACTTAATCTGACCGTCATGCATTCGCAGCCCCTCCAGATACAGGAGCATTTGCGGGTGGAACTGACCCTTTCTCAGCTCCGGACGCTGGAGCTCAGGCTAGTTTAGGGGCAGGCCCACCACCGCCCAACCTGCAATGAACTGTTTAGACTTCAAAACGCATCTTCTTCCACACTTGGCAACTTATATCCACTCACTGCACCATTGCTCAGAATGACCAGTGATCACAGACAGTCCTTACAAGGAGGGACAACTTGCACACGCATCCACGTTGCTCACAGTGGCTGCAGCCATGTGTATCTGGAGTGACAGTCATGCATGTTAGTTTACATATTTTACATGGCTTAATCTCTCTCCTCTTTTTAACCTGTGTATCAGCAGAACTAAAAGAACAATGGGTATCTGCCCTTCAAAGGTGAATACCTGGTCAGCACACATATTTTCTTTTCTTTTCTATTATTGTTGTATTACATCCATCCCCTTTTTGCTCCCCTGTCCCCCTCCCCACCCACCCATCCCCC
>PVIW01005990.1:0-95222 GCA_004026585.1 Noctilio leporinus | reverse complement strand
AAAAAAAAAGAAAAAAAGGGGGGGGGGGGGCGGAGAAAGTCACAAGACAAAGAGAAATCAATATTAATAAAGAAAGGTTTTAGCTGTGTGTTCCCCCTTTATGATTTCTGTTTGGTCCAGGTGGAGCCAGAATCTGTGGGCCAGTCTTAGTGAGTCAAGTGATACCAGCTCTGCAACAATTCCATTAATCTGGGATTATATCTGAGTAAATTGAATGTTTGACGATCCTTTCAAAAAAGTGTCCCAGGGAAAGGTGTGAGTTGTAATCACAGAAAGCTCTCCACAATACCATTCACCATGTGCTTGCCGCTGCCCGCAGTCCCATCCTCAGACCTTCCAGTGTCTGTCTGTCCATCCCAGGAGCCTCGGAGGGAGGACGAAAGAGGCGTCCCCGAGGTTGGGACAGGCTCTCAGTGGGGTTAGGTGAAGGACTCTAGAGAAGAGCTGAGGCTGCTGTGGCCGCTCCCACAGCTGAGGCTACAGATTCCCAGGGTTTGGATGCGTTGAAGAGGCCATGTCCTCAGGATTGTGGTGCCAAGAGCGCAGCACTTGCCACTGGCGTGGAGACTGAGCTCCGGGACGCGGTGGGTTGGGGTGGCGAAGCTAAGCCGTGTTATGTTTATTTCACAAAAATTTTACTAATTAATTTTGTACACCCTGTATATATATTTATTTCTGATTAGGATCCTTTCAAGAATCCTTTGGTGTTCCTTCTAAAGTACATAATGTCCAAAAGGAACAGTTTAGTAGTCAAATTCAATTCTTTTTCTGCTATTTATATTTTCTGTATGGTTTGGGAATCTAGTTAGCTTTTAAACTTGTCTTTTAATTTAAAATTGTATTTTAATTTAAACACTGAGTCTTCAGGAGTTGGAATTTTTAGTTTGGTTGTGGGCCTTTATTGCCAGAGAATTATATTTGTGAAGAGGTCCTTTTAGGGAAATAAGGAAAGTTGCTATTACTGTAGGTGATTTGTGAAAATATGCAAAACTAAAATATGGTTCAATTTATACCAAGTTTGAAAGGATTGACGAAATACCAGAGACTTAGATTTTCAGGAGGGTTGAGTAAATGCTCTGTCCTTTCTCTCACCTATAGTTTCCTATTTTTCTCTGTCTTATTGCCTATAGGAAAATCAAGAAATTCTTATTCAGATCCTAATAGGTGTTTTTTCCTTAATTAACTTTAATTAATGTCATTTCCCTGGCTCTGGCTTCAGTATAAATAATAAAGTAAAAAAGGGTGTCAGCTCTAGAGACTTGGATATACAAGAATTGATTTCTCATGATTCATCTCTGTTGTAATGTAAACGTAAGAAGAACCCTTTAATAACATAATTTCAATTCAACCTATTTATGGAAATTAGTGATTTACATAACCTGGCTGGATTAACAGCATTACTTCCTTCAGAAGATAATCAAGAACTAAACCATATAGTACTTTTTCCATTATCATTTAGTCCCCTTACACTCCTACCCCCAACAATCACCACATTGCTGTGTGCATGTAGCTTAGAATAGATGCTATGTTAATCTATGTTGCTGGGTCCTCTACTCGGATTGGAAAATCTTAACTTTGGCACTTGGGAAGAGCTGTAAGAGTATGTAACTGGGATTTGGATTGTCATCTGGAAGGGAAGTCATTAAGTCAATGGTACAGCTTCTACCTGGGTTCAGGGCTTGGACCTTCATGGTTCCCATTTGTACTCTGGTCCTTTGTAGCAGAACCCACTCCTGACTGATGCCTCCCCTCCCAAGCTATTCCATAGTGAGCAGGACCTTTTCTCAGTTTATTTTTCTTATAAGATCCTCAGAAAATGTGTAGTTACAATTGTATTGGATGTTCTATCAATTACTTTTTCTTAATGAACTTAATTATAATTGGGGGGGGTGTCCAGTTGATAATCACAAACATAATTATTACCATTTTTAAGTCAATAATTAAGTGTTGTCTAAACAATTGCCAAGGATACGATGAGTTTTTAAATGAAGAGAAATCATCAGCAGAGTATGTTACTTTCACTTTTCCTTTAACTCCCCCCTAGTGCAGGTGACAAGAAATATCCATAAACAATAATCAGTCACTTCAAGAGTATCTGCTAACTAAATTGGATTTACACCCATGAATTCTTTAATTCGCTGACCAACATTCTCTCTATCAGGTTTGTCATCTTTATTGGCCTTTGAAATATGTACCTTATAACAGAACACATATACAGCATATGGAGACTTAAACCAAGTGACAGTGACTGATAACTAATAACATTTGCTAAATTAAACACTCAAACACACACACACATAACACTCGACAACCCTGACTTTAATTCTGGGAACTATGGGACAGTGATTACCCTACCAGATTTTTCTCAAACAACTGAGCCAAACAACATCCCAAAAGTATTATCTTTCTTAGTAATAACTATAGATATCTAAGTATAAGAGCTATTTTTCATTTTGAATTTTTTTTGAGAATAAGAAAATAATAAAGTGAACTTAAAGGATAAATAAATTATCTAAGGTTAAAACTTTAGTTAAGTGAGCACAAAATTTACAAAACAGTTCTGGCTAGTGTGGCTGTTGAATGAAATGTCATCCCACAAACCTGAAGGTTGCATGATCCCAAGTGCGGTCGGGGTGTGTACAGGAGGCAACTGATCGATGTCTCCTACAGTAATATTTCCCTCCCTCTCTCTCTCTTCCTGTCTTCTTCTTTCTCTAAAATCAATAACCATGCATGGTCTTAGGTGAGGATTTAAAAAAAACAACAACAAAAAACACTTTACAAAACAAATAGTCAAGCCCTGGCTGGTGGCTCAGTGGATTGGCTCAGACCTGAGAACCCACAGGTTGCTGTTTCAATTCCCAGTCAGGGCACATAACCAGGCTGCAAGCCAGGACTCCAGCCAGGTCCTTAGCTGGAGGCAAGTGAAAGGCAACCATATATTGATGCTTCTCTCCCTTTCTTCCTCCCTCTCTGCCCTTCTCTCTGAAAATAATGAATAAAATCTTTAAAAAAAAAAAAAGTCACTGTGAATGAAGCTCAGTTACTTGACCCATTCACATGGTTTATTTTGAGTGTCAAATTATAAAATTTGAAATCATGTTGAAATAACAAATATAAATTAAATAAAGCTAGAATATGACTATTTTTTTATGCCTAAGTTGAAAACTTAGGCTTACAGCAGCAATGATAATCTCATTTTTTAGTTTAATATTATAAAACTCTGGATAAGGAAGAAAGATATGGCAAATATTCAATCAATACAAACATTAAAGCTATTAATGGTGTTTTAGTTTGGGGAGTGCACTATTTCACATCTTAGTTTTCTTGCAATTCTAATTAATACCAACTCCAGCACTCACAGGCCTTAGAGGGAGAAAGTATCTTTCACATGCTCTAGCCCCCACTGTCTAATATTTTCCCCTGGAAAAAAATTAAAATCCTCTAGTTTATAGTCTCTGGAAAAGATGATGGCCAGCCTAGGGTGAGTTCTGGTGTCTATGCATAACTACCACCTTCCATCCAGTTTCTCCATTGCTCTAGGAATGCAGGTCTACCCAGAAGGGAAATCTCACTTAGATAAAAAAAATAATAATAAAGTCAACTTAAACTAAGTGAGGACAATAAATATAGTTTTATAACAATTGCTAGAATGATTTGGTGAGTTAAAATACTGTGATGGAAATTGTATTGATGGAATTACATCAATAGTAAGCACTATGATGGAAATTGTGCTTACAAAGAAGCACAATTAGATGCATTGAGAGGGTGGGTGTAGGTTTAAGATACATGAAGTTTATATGAAATGTTATTCCCGTAAGATTGGGAACCTTAGGAAGTGGACAAAAGGAGAAGCCCAAATAGTATTATTCACCTTATTGGAGCTTTCTCTCTAGGTCTGCATAGAGTAAAAACTTAGAAATTAGTCAAACATTTCTCCCAAATTTGTTATAGTATGATAACTCTGCCCATTAAGTCTTTCGCTGCTCCCCTAAAGCTAGAATAACTTCTTTCATTTATCTGAGCTTTGTGATCACTTTAGCTATAGTTGTCTTAAAATTGCTGTTTAAAAACAACTCTCCTTAAAAATAGAGGCAACATTTTAAATGAACACTTTTTTTTTTCTGTGTCATTGCTGAATGTCCAATTTTTTATACAAGCAAATACTCAAATCTATAGTTTGTTTTGTTTCAAGCATGTCCTTCAAATCCTTGCATGATTTTCTGCAGACTTAGCTAAAATAGTGTTCCTCTTTCAGATAATTACTGCAGTTAAATTTTTTAATGTCACTCTGTACTCCATGGCTTTGTTTTCTGTTTCTCCTTTCAATTTGTGTACATCTTATTTCAATTGTAAATCACCAATGGGTTCCCTGTAATAGAGCAGATTTTACAGATGTCTCATGACATGTTAATCATCACAACGTATTTTCTGTGTAATTAAAATACAGAAATTCCTTCTTCAACCTAAACTTTTCTTGGAATTTCTGGTCTAAAAATTAACTTTATATTATATGAAAACTTTTAAAAGTGTGTCTAAGTATGTGACTTTTTGTATTGATTTAAAATATGTACAGAATAGATGTCCTGGCTGGTGGCACAGTGGATAAGACACTGGCCTTCAAACTCAAAGGTCGCTGGTTTGATTCCCAGCCAGGGCACACAGAACCAGGTTACAAGCCCTGTCTCCAGCCAGCTCTGTAGCTGGAGGCAGGTGAAAGGCAACCATACATTGATGTCTCTCTCCCTTCTCCTCTTTCTAAAAATAATAAAATCTTTAAAATAAAATATACACAGAATAAGATTTCCCCTTACTTTTCCATAAAGTGGTCCATGCTTTCCTAAGATCTTGATTATACACTGTTATACACAATGACAAATCACTCTACACTCTATAAGTCACTCAGACATATACCATATATTCTAAGCAATAAAATTGGAAAAATATTAAAATAATTATTTTCCATTAGAGATTTGCATTCTTACCCACCCACATGAAAAGCCATTTCCTTGGCTTCATTATTCTGGGAACGAAGACAAAAGAATGTATTATAATAAATCATTGTGCATAACTTGATTCACACATGATAGTTTTTAGTACTGTTATGCTTGCCTAGCTCTGGGTCAAATAACATCTTTGGCAAACTCCTCATGTGAATTCCAAGAATGACTCAGTTTTAACTCTTCCTTGATAGAATGCTTTGGATTTCCCATTGATTTCCTTTATTATTATAGCTTATCAGAAACTCCTCTTCAAGAGTTTTTTTGTTTTTTGTTTTTTTTAAATTCCAGAGAGAGATGGGAGAGGAGAGAGAGGAAAGAGAGAGAAGAAACATCAGTTGGTTGCCTCTAATGGTATATGCCCCAACTGAGACCAAACCCTCAACCTCAGCATGAGCCCTGACTAGGAACTCTTGATCTTTCAGTTCACAAGATGATGCTCCAACTGAGCTACATCAGCCAAGGCAAGAGTTAATTTTTGATTAAGATCTAGGTCAGCCCTGGCTGATGGCTCAGTGGATAGGCGCCAGCCTGCAAACCCAAAGGTGGCTGTTTCAATTCCCAGCTAGGGCACATAACCAGGTTGCAAGCCAAGTTTCCAGCAGGGGGCCAGTGAAAGGCAACCATACATTGATATTTCCCTCTCTGCCTTCCTCCCTGCCCTTCTCTCTCAAAATAATGAATAAAATCTTTTGGAAAAAATAAAGAAAAAAGAACTAGGTCAGATTATATTCTGCCCAATCCTGGTGGCTCTTTCTAGCTGTCACTCAGCAAATATGTAACCAGTTTCTATTATGACAGTCCCTGTTCTAGGCACTAGTATTACAACAGGAACCAAAATGAAACAAATTCCATTCTCAGAAAGCTCATTTTTAGTGGGTAAAAAGGTAATAAATAAGATAAATAACAAACATATGTTACATGATGAGTACTCTGAAAGAAATAAAGCAAGAGGAGGAATATGAAGTTCAGCATATGTGCAATTTGTGATGAGGTATCTAGGTTTGGCTTTATCCAGATGGTGGCATTTGAGTAGACATCTGAAGGAAGTGAAGGAGAAATTAATGTGAATGTCCAGAAAAAGAGTGTTTCAGACAGAGAGAAAAATAAGTCAAAAACCTTGAGTTGGGATTCTGCTTGAAATAACTGAGCAATAGTAAGGAAGCTGATGTAGGTGGTGAGGAGTGGACAACAGAAAGGGCAGGGTCAAAGAACCATATGGAGCAAAGAGGAGATAATATTGTGCAGAGAGTATGGATGATTTGTAGAGATATTAGGTTTTAGTCTCATGATATGGAAAGCCATCATTGGATTCTACTGACATATTTTATGTAATATATGTTTTAGAGCAAATGGAAGAGGAAGATGCCAATTATGGAGGAGTAGGGTTTTCTGGGTGGTGCTAAGAGTAATTGTGATCCATATTTTTTAAATATCAAGTTTGAGATGCCTGTTAGACAATGAGCAGGAAATGTCTTGGAAAATCAGTTGGATGTATGAATCTAGAGTTAGTAAGGGTGGTGGACAGTACATGTTGAATTAATTAGTTGGTAGATGGATATTAAAAGCCTTAAGACTTGATGAGATCTCTCAAGCAGTAAATGTGTGAAGAAAAAAGAATGCAAAAAAGACTGTACTAGAAAACTCCAACATTAAGAGTCAGGGAGTTGAGGAATAATAAATAAAACAGCAAAACAGACAGAAAAATAATGGCCAGAGAAGGGGAAAAACAAGGGAGTATGACATCCTCTAGGCCAAATGATGACAATGTTTTTGAGAAGAATGAAATAAATATGGCACTACAAATTGTTAGGGAAAACGAAGTCTGGATTTGGCCACTGGACTTGCAATATAAAGATTAAGTTAAAAAAATAATTATATAAGTGGGGTTGGAAGAGTAAAGAGACTGGAAATTAAGAGAATGCTTTTTATAAAAAATTACAATTATTTTTCTCTCACTATAAAGAGATTAACTGAGCTGTGCTTGAAGCAAGAAGAAAATGATAAAATAATTTTTTGTATCTTTTATTTTTATAATGAGACATAGAGCATTGTTGTTTGCTGACAGATAAGTGGTTGGAGAGAGGGGAAAAAGATGATGTAAGGAGAAGAGGGGGATGCACTGGAACAATGTTTTTGAGTTAGCGAGAATATGACACAGTGAAGCTGGAGCTAACAAAGAAAGTTCATTCACTGAACCAGGAGAAAAGGCCAAGTAAACACTGGTGCAGATATATGATGTGGTAGAAGTTCACTTCTGATTTCTGTAATTTCCTCTATGAAGTAAGTAGCTAAGTGTAAGAATAGAGAAATGGGTTTTTCTTGTTTATATTTTGTTGGGAGAGAGGGGAAGGGAGTTGGTCAATGTGACCAGGCCATCTGTGTTGGCTCTGTGCTTAACAAAGTTAGGCTCCTACTCTCCTACAGAGACTGGGAGATGAGGACCCTATCTTTCTTTTCTTTTTTAATCTATGAAGTAAGACATTTTATTAAGTATAAGTAATTAAAAAGTGATATGTTACATATGAAGTACATTTTGGCTCATGGATAATAGTTTTTTAACTATGTGCTGATTATCAAGGGATATACATATTTAACTTAACATTGACAACTTATACATTGAACCATTTGGGGGATATGTATATTGTTTAAATGTTTTGTCATGTATAGTACATTTTCTATGACATTACAAACAACTGTTATAAATTTTATTTACTTATTTTATTTATTTTTTTACTTTTTTACATCAATGTATGGTTGCCTTTCACCTGCCTCCAGCTACAGACCTGGCTTGCAACCTGGTTATGTGCCCTGGCTGAGGAATCGAACCAGTGACCTTTGGGTTCACAGGCCGGTACCTTATCCACTGTGTCACCAGCCATGGTGGTAAATTTTATTTTTATTTAGCATATGATGACTTTTTTGAACTGAGATGATTTGATAAGCTTGTCACTTTTAGCATTTGTCAAGCTATAAATGAACTATAAGAACAAAAGAACAAAATTTCTTGAAGAAACAACCTAGAATAAAATAACTGTAAACTAACTTCCCAGGCACAGAGTTAACACAATGGGATTTTTATATGGTCAAAAAGAGAATGCATTATATGAATTTCATATAATTTGAGATTTTCTCTCACACTAATGGTATCACCTTGAATAAATCTCTACATTCTCTGCTTCACTCTGCTCATTTGTAAAATGAAGTCCATAACTTAAATAATCCACTAGTTTCTATAGTATCAAAATTCACAGGTTCTGTCTACTATAGTTTGTAATAAAAATATATCAATAGAAGAATCATAAGCAAATACTTGATGAAAGGGTTTTCTTCTTGTATTGAACATTATATAATTTACCTCTTTTTTTCATAGTTTGATTGTGGTTTTTAATTTTTTGGTGAAAAGATTTATTAACTATTAATGTAATACTATAAAAGATCATTACAAATTGCACTTGATATGTTAAGTAAAATGCACCTTCTCATTAACGCTATCATTTGGGTTTTAAAACTGACTAGGAACTGGGAGAAGATTAACAACTCATAGGTGTGCAGCAAGAATTTACAATGGAAAATTTTCTAAAGTAAATGCTCTTTATAAAACAGAGTTTAGGAACCTATAGTGAGGAGGATATCTGTTAAGTTGACCAGAACATTAAGTCTATCTTGATCACATTAAAGGCCAACATGAGATAAGTAACTATGAATCAAAAGTAAGATCTATCAGCCCTGGCTGGTGGCCCAATGGATAAGGTGCCAGCCTGCGAACCCAAAGGTCACTGGTTTGATTTCCCAGCCAGGGCACATAACCAGGTTGCAACCAGGTCTCCAGTCAGGTCCATAGCTGGAGGCAGGTGAAGGGCAACCATACATTGATGTCTCTCTCCCTGCCTCTCTCCCTTCTTTTCTTCCTAAAAATAATAAAATATTTTTAAAAAGGTAAGATCCATCAGTCCAATTATATATTTTTCTCTTATTGCAGTTCTATGGGTTGCTCAAAAGTTTGATTTAACTAGAATTATGGGTTTACTATGTGAGTATGATGAAGCAAAAAAAGGACAAAGGAGTTGAGGATGCAGGTAAAGAAGTGACTAAAATCAGGGACCATGAAATGCAATGGCATACAATAAGGGGAAATGGAGAATGGAGGGGATAAAGACACTGTGAAAGTAGTTAAGATCATTGCTTTGAATGTCATGATAGGATTAAATGATTACTTGAATCAGGAAAATGAATAAAAGGTGGCAGGTCAGACTTGTGGTGCTTGAAACAGACAAGATGTAGAGGGTGACCCTGGGGCAGAATAGCTGATGGAGAGTGTAGGACAAGATCAGTGGAAGCAAGGAGGTTTCAACAAATAAAATATATGGGTGTGTAATCAGCAAGAGTAGTGAGAAGAGTGGTACTGGAGGAAAGGAAAATAAGCCAGAAGTTAAATCTCTAAGGAATAAGAAACTGGGAGTAGGGGGCAAGATAGATCATAAACTACATTCAAAATTTAGGTAATGCTTTTTTCTCCTACCACAGAGCCACTCACAAGACAATGAAATGAGAAGTACTGAAATGCAAATCTTCATTCCTTCAAGTACACTGAAAAGATTTTTGAAAAATATATCAAAATATTTAAATCTTAAAAAAAAATTATAAATGATTTGTATTTTCTTTTTGTCCAATTCTGCATTTTCTTAGCTCAAAATAAATGAGAATGAACTTGATTTTCAAATTAGGATATAATAATAAATTAGTAAGGAAGAGAAGAAAATAATCATAAGTTCCCAATAGGTCATTGTGGCAAAATTAAGTTGCCTTGTGATCACAAACTTAGCAAGTTATTGTACCTTCACTTTAAAAAGAAAAAATTACCCAATACAAATTTTTATTTCATAAATACTTCAATTTATTATTTCTCATGATCTCAAGAGGAAATTAAACTCAGCATACTTTGGGGCTATGGCTAGAACATGGTGTTATTTCCAGGAAGACTTATTTAAAACACCTTTATTAGAGCTCAATTGCAAAAATTTCTCATCAAGAGTCAATTGGCCAATATATTTTTTACAACTTTGGGAACCATATGCTATTTCAATTTCCAGGAAACACTACTGACAATAAGCATGTTTATCATAAACTCAAGTTATAGAATCTCAACTTTCCTGCCTGGCCTATATTTCTGGCTTTGGAGTAAAACCTCAAGCCACTGGCTAAATGCTGTTTTGAGAGGTTTCCTGAAACTATTCTTTCCTTTAACTTGTTTAGTAACTTTTTTTTTTTTTTAAGATTTTATCTATTATTTTCACAGAGAGGGGAAGGGAGGGAGACATCAATGTATGGTTGCCTTTCACTTGTCTCCAGCTATGGACCTGGCTAGAGACCTGGCTTGCAACCTAGTTATGTGCCTTGGCTGGGAATTGAACTAGCCACCTTTGGGGTTGCAGGCCAGTGCCTTATCCACTGTGCCACCAGCCAGGGCTAGTAACTTTTTTAGGCAAATTACCTGTCATTCATTATACAACTTGAGCTCATAACCAAGAGTTGGGATATAAATAGCTAGGGACCTTTTTCATATTTATTTTGAATTTGATAATATAATCAAAGGAACCATTCTTTTTTTTCCATTTTTTAGAAAAGATTTTATTTATTATTTCAAGAAAGGGAGGAAGGGAGAAAGGCAGAGAAGGAGAGAAACAGAGAAACATCAACGTATGGTTGCCTTTTACCTGCCTCCAGCCACGGACCTGCCTGGACACCTGGCTTGCAACCTGGTATGTGCCCTATCTGGGGAATTGAACCAGCAAGCTTTGGGTTCGCAGGTCAGTGCCTTATCCACTGTGCTACCAGCCAGGGCAGCCATTCTTTTAAAGAGTGATATAATACGTATTTTCATCCTTTTTTACTATCAGAAATCCCCACCAAAATTAATTACATGTTTACTTGAACTTTGAGTACCAACTTTTCTTTAGATAAAGTAATTCTATGTATTTATTTATTTATAAGCCCAACCCACTAATATTTTAACCTAGTGGTATAATACTAACAAATTTTTCTATGAAAGTCTTCCACATTAGCAAGCAACTCAATCTGTCAGTGCATGTTCTAAAATGAGTTAACTCCAACCCTGCTGCCTTCCTCAGCTCAGTTATCTTTTTAGAATGCTTTACATTTAAAATTTGCTAGAGGTTCTTAAAAATTTCTTCACGCATTTATTTGATGTATGGCAAGGTTTATGTAAGATCAAAGATGAAAGTGAGATTTGAATATCAGAATTTTAGATCTAAAAAATTATGTTTTACATCCTTAAATTTAACTCAATGGACTATAAAACATCAGCAAAATGTCCTCTTTACTTACACAGTCAGCTCAGAATTATGTTCTTTGACAAAAATTTCTTACCTCCTAATTGGTATTACTATGTACAATAATTGATCATTGCTTTTCCTTAGTAGCAACTTCTAAAGTATCAATACTCTGAAGCTAACCTAAAAATCCAAATTTTATAACAGGATTTTGCAAAAAATAATTAGTAGTCTCTAGGTTATGTACATAAAGTTCTAATTTTATATGACAAGAGTGTCAGTTGGCATAATTTTGTGTATTAATTGAAACTTGAAACAGTACATTCATAGTGTCCCCTAGAGTACCTCAGAGGTCATATTTCTTGCTCATGATGTGCTAATCAGGAATACTATGCATTTGGGGATCCAGTCAAGATGGCAGCATAGATGCATAGGCACACATGTCTCACTTCTTTGCATAACCGCATCAAAATTACATCTAAAATATAGAACCACCATTAGCTGGAACCATCAGAAATTGAGTTGAATGGAAGTCTGACAACTATGGAATTAAAGAAACCACACCCATCAAGATGGGTAGGAGGGGTGCAAACTTGGAACAGGCTGGTTTCTCACCTACATGTGATGGATAAAACTTTGAGAGGCCATCTCTGAAGCAAGGAGTTCCAGCCCCACAACCAGGCCCTCCAGGGAAGAACTCCAGTGCCAGGAAGATAACTCCCTACAACTTCTGACTGCAAAATCCAGCAGGGATTAAGTTGGTGGAAGAAAGTGCTTAGGCCCCAAACAGTTCATCTTAAAGAACCCACACATAGACAAACATACTCAGACTCACTCCCTCTGAACTCTAGCACTGGGGAAGCAGTTTGAAAGGCACTACAGGTATACAGGGAGAAACTGAACTGTCTGGCATCAAGGTGAGCAGAGGCCATTGTCCCTTTTCTAAACCTTTCCCTAGAGCCACAGCTAGTGGACAGCTTTAAACTACATCAAAGCACCACTACCCAACCAACTCTATAAGTGACACTCAAGCAGGCACCAGAGCCCTGGTGAGGTAAGTCTTGCTCTGTGGGTTTGGCACCTGCATAGCAGATCTTCCACAGTGGCCAGAGGTTGATGGTGAGTGGAGAGTTAGTTGTGGGAGGAGAGCTCAGCAAAGGAATAATGTCTCAGGAAGCATAGAGAGTCCCAAATAAGATGAACTCCAAAAGGCCCATACCAAGACACATCTTATTTAAAATTCAAAAGTTTAAAGACAAATAGACACTCTTAAATGCAGCAAGAAAAAAGCAGCTAGTTACCTACAAGGGTGTTCTTATTAGACTGTCAGCTGAGTTCTCAAAATAAACTTTGTAGGCCAGAAAGGATAAAAGGTTATCAGTATTACTTCTTCCAAAAGATTTAATACATAAAAACATTAAAGTTCAAAGTAATAAAAAGCAAGTACCTATAACCAAGATTACCCTACTCAGCAAAGCATCCATTTACAATTGAAGGTCAGATAGTTTCCCAGATCAGAAAAAGTTAAAGGAGTTCATCACCACCAAATTAGTATTATAGAAAATGTTAAGAGTCTTCTTTAAGATCACAAATATGAATAAAATGGCAATAAATCCATACCAATAATTCAATTTAGAAAACAAAATAAACAAGAATAAAAACAGAATCATAGATACAGAGAAGGTTTTGATGGTTGCCAGAAGGGAGGGGGGATTGTGGATATGCAAAAAAGGGATTAAGAAATCCAAATTGATTTTTATAGTCATGGGGATATAAAGTACAGCATAGAGAAAAATAAAGTTAATCATAATCTAATAACTATGTTGGTGTCAGATGGGATTAAGATTTATAGGGATGATTACTTATTAAGTTATATAATGTCTAATCACTGGGGTATACACCTGAAACTAACATAATAATGTATGTCAACTATAATTGACACTAAAAAATTATTTAAAAAAAATACAAAGCATTTGGAAGACTATTACCCAGAATGACTTCAGGTGTATTGAGAAAAGCTTGAAGATTAGACTTTCATTGTTAACATCACTAAAATTGATATGATATAGCTTTTTATTTATTTTCTCCATAAACAATTTTATTTCTATTCTATAGCATTCTAAACAAGAGCTGATTAAAGAGAGAAAATAAATTTGAGGCAAGTAACTAGATGTCTGAATTCTATTTAAAAATTAAAAGAAAATAAATAAAATGAATGCCCATTCTTTTTGACTTGGTGTTTGGAACTGCACCATTAACATTTAATTGCATCTCTTGGTGATTAATGTTATAGAGTAAAAGATATTTATTAACAAAGCAAGATAAAACAAAACCATACATTTTAAATAATGTGCTGCAAAGCTTTTTGGCAGCAAAGATCAGGGGGATAAATCCCTCTCTGTGCATTCATTTTATGTATTGACCTGGAACTAGCCTTTAAAATTAATTTATGATCTTTGATTTTATTTCATTTGGGGTGTGAGTCACAAATGAGCTTTGATTTCTCAACACTTTTGACATAATTATAACCTAAATATGTTTAAATGAACTTTTATGTTTTTATGTATTATGTATTTAGAATAAGTAATACTGATAACTATTTTTCAAAAATTACATTAGTATGGAGGTAGGTTTAGGAAAGATAGAACCATTATTTCTCAAGCCTCCACATCACATTAGTTCATTAAAAATAAACATTTAATGTATAAATTACTTGCTTCTGAGTATTGTTCTTTTTATATTAAATCAAAACAATTTTACTTGGTTGCTGGCTAATTTTACTAAGGTTGATCAACTATCTTCCTGAAATCATTATGTCATAGTCAACTAATTAATGTTACAACATAAACTGTTTTCTAAGCTAATGATAATTTTGTGAATAGAAGAAAATATTCCAAACTATGTGCAATATTTTGAAAATCTCCCATAATTAACCATCATTAGCTCTTTTACATTCTGAACTGAATTATTTTCATTTGCTAAATAATTTAAAACTAAAGATGCAGTTCAAGAGAAACCAGGGTACTAATGAGAGCTATAGTCTTTTTTAAACCAATTAAAAGTATAATTATAGATGAAGAGCACTAAAAGCGGGTCAAATAAATCTTGCCTGAAGCTGCTGGTAAAATTTATATTTTATAACAGTTGTTCAGTTTAAAATCATTTTAAAAAGATTTATGTTCTGGTGAATTTTTTAAAGTTCTTAAATTGCCAATTATATGTGGTGTTCATCATACAAGTCTCTGCAGTTGCAAAACTTGAAAATATTCACCAATTCACTGAATAATTTGCAATATTTAATGTCTACTCACACATCCCTCTATGGCTTATTGCTAAGTGAGTAACTTATTGCATATCTTATCCCGTATCTTATTTAGTCCTTTGTCAGGAATTCTCACATGGATAGCTGAGTATTCTAAACATCAAAAAATAAAATTGAAGTAAAATGCAAAGTAATTACAAAGTAAACCTGTAAATCTTGTTAAACATTGCATAAACTTAGTGGGGAAATGACTTGAATCATATCAAAATTTCTCGCAGAGAATCTGAGTTATACACATCAAAGTTAACTAAAAATAGGTACCTGCAAGAAATATGAAAGGAAAAGTGTTTCCAAAAAGACTAATTTGGACACCAAAGCATTAATAGTGAGCTTCCAAAAATATTATAAACTGGATATTTTGGCAAAAGTTGTACTTTCTAAGGCCACATGGCCAAAGTTAAAAGTAAAATACAGGAAAGTTAGTATTGCTTGTCTTACAAATTTGCCAGCAAGCCCTGGCTGGTAGCACAGTGGACAAGGTACCGGATCAACGAATCCAAAGGTCTCTGGTTTGATTCCCCAGCTAGGACACATAACCAGATTGCAAGCCAAGTCTCCAGCCAGGTCCATAGCTGGAGGCAGGTGAAAGGCAACCGTACATTGATGTCTCTCTCCTTCTCTGCCTCTCTCCCTTCCCCTCTCTCTAAAAATAGTAAACTAAAAAAATCTTAAAAAAAAAAAGTCAGTAAAATTACACTCAATGTCCATCATAATATATATATTATGTATATATATATATATATATATATGGCAACATTTTGGTATACGCACAAATGTTTGCTTTATTTCTTAACATATAATTCAAAGTAAATGTTTTTCATTGATAACACAATGTTTATTTCTATTTTCAAGGGATTTTGTGGGAAACTGTACCAGGTAACACTTACTCTCGGGTAACAAGGGTTTTCCTTTATGTCATTTATCTTCACCAAATAAATTCAAACCTTTTTTTTTTTTTGAGTGAAGTTAAGGCACAATCAAATGTTTAGTCTATACATTTTTCTTTAATATAGTTCATGGTAAGTTTCTCTTAGATGGCCATGATTTCTATTTATCAAACATTATTTAAATTCATGCATGTGTGTGTGTATATAACATTTAGATTATATAGTATATTGATAATGAATGAAAGGAAAGCATTAAGCATGAGAATATTTATGACTCAGGAATACATTTCTTTTCGTCACTTTTTATTGTTGCAGTCATTTGTCCTAGAGCAAAAAGGTAGTTAATAAGTCCCCCAAATTGGCTAAACATGATGAAACAGATTATTTTTCAGATTATACATTTTATACTTGATCTAAAACTTTAACTTGCAAGATTTTTGTTAACTTTCTCAGCCTGTAAATGTGTATTTTCTGTTCATATATTAGTTCAGTTTCTCATAAGAACCAATATCCAAAGTACCTGGATAATGTGAAACTATTTGATCCCAGTCAGGTTCTCATATTAAAGCTCCACTGAGACAGGTCTCTGTTTCCTGAAACAGGTTCTTGAGCATCAGAATTTCACCAACATGAATCTTGTTTTCTCTAATTGCAATAGCAAGCAGTAGCAATTAAGTAAACATAGCTACTTAAATTTCCAATTTAGCTAATAAAGTTTCTTAGTGCTATGCACTAAATATTCACTAAAATGCTGGTAAAACAGATTTCTAAAAATGTTGGTTAATATGTAATCAGAGCTCTCTCATATGTAAGGGAACAGGGCACTGAGTTTTGATGGGTGCTGAATGAACCCAACTGGACTGCCATGGGCAAATGCCAGACATTTGTCTAAAGGGAAACTTACAATAAAGAAGTTTTGTTTTGTTTTGTTTTTTTGTTTATCACCTGACCAAACAAAGTAAAGGATTCGTTGTCAGACTGGGACTGATTACCAAGCTTCACTTGTGCCTAAGTTTGGAAATTTATTTTATATCAAATGTTGACCTAGTTTTAAAATTGTTCAGAGGAATGTTAGATAAAAGTTATCTATAGTATAGCTACCTTGTTAAATGATATTGGCAGTCCTCTAAACTTAGAAATGTAAAGGACCAGGTAGTTACAACAGATAAAAAATAGAATTTCTTATTTCTAGTAGCAAACAGAATAGTTACTGAAAGTGTAACACTTATGTTTCATAAATAATATTTTACTTGTTTTAGAATATGAGTTTATTTGTGATAAAGGTAAATTTTAATTATAAAACAAGGTATCTGAACTGATAATTGAAGTAAATTTCCTTAATTTGATATACAGTTTTAAATTATGTAATCAATTCCTCTAAAGTGAATATAACACAAGAACAGGTTCTTTGGGAAAAAAAAGTATAATATAGTAAATGAAAATATTTCTTAGTTTGATGTGAGACAAAAAAAAAAAAAAAAATGTTTCTCTTCAAGTCATACCTGGAATATTTAAAGAAACAATTTTGGGGGATCTCTGCAACCAGCCAAGAAAAAATGTCACCAAGAGGAACTTGATAAACAAATGAGCACAGTTGTTACTATCAAAGCTGAGATATTTCCGGAAATTTGAGCCTGTGATTATCCTCGTCCATACCTGTCACGTGGAGAAAAGGACAAACACAGACCAAGCTCTCCAGTTGGGGGTGTGCAATGCAGTCAAGGGTGTGCTCAGGAAGCACCCTTTGTATTGCCCAATTCTGGCCATTTATTTTTTACCATCCTGTGTGTGACACTCGGTTTGAGGCTACTTTTGAGCAAGACTCCATGACAAGAGTACTGAGGAAAGAAGCAGCAGATGAGGAGCAAAAGACCAGTGGAGAGGGAAATTGTTTCCTTCTGCTGGAAGAGGAGTTGCTAACAGCTAGCTGCTGCAGCCCCCGCTGCTTGCTTAAGGGAAGAGAGAATCTGTCTCAACGGGAAATCAGCAGAATCAAACACAGTTTATTCACACGTTTCGTCTCTCCGGTTTGACCCAGAGGGTAACTGAGCATTTTCCTGAGTCTGTGGGATAATTTGTTTGTCTTTTCACAGGATTCGAGACAGAGGAAGCAGCTACTCCTGGGAAACTGGGAGTAGGGGCAGAGGATGGTAACGGAAGGTGCCCGATTTGCTGGGGAAATTGTCCGGCTTTTTCATGTGTGCACTTTCCTCCATTCAGTGTTCGTGTCCCCCCTGCCTTGCCTTTCCTCTCGTCTTCCCTTGCCTCCTTCTCTCTCATGCTTCTATGAAGGGAAAAGGATCTAACATTCAACTTTTCAGTACAGAAGCCACTTTTTCTGTTTAATAAAGAGGAGGGAGGCAGTGGTCCCACACCCCATTTTCTCATAGTGTCTTCTTGAAAACATGAGTCCCTATGTAACTGAGCCATCCAGGGCCCATGCACGTGGCACCTTGGCGCACGACCCAACAATTAGTATTGAAGGTAACAGGCATTTACAGGATTCCGACCTCAGGGTGGGAGGGCTGGAGCACTCCTGCTCAGAGCTCTGTTCTCCCACAAGACCCAGCACCTCCCTTGCCTCCCACAAGGCTATATGCCCACCACAGCCAGGAGCTCCCCATATCCTTATCGGTTCTTAAATTGGCTGTGCAAACAGGTCTCTGTCCCCTCTGGAATGTGCACTTGTGGGTTTCAGAGTCGCCATCGTCTAACAGCAGCTGTCTCCTTCAGGGTACATTGTCCTCAGCCTCCAGGTAGTAGTTTGGGAAAACATGTGCTGTGTTACACTGAATCATGGTGGAGTCCCAAAGAGTAGCTTCTCCATATAGCCTTCAGAGAAGCAAGAACCTTCAATCCAGCATTCCCAGTCACATTTTGGCTCCAAGCATCTCCCATGAATCTGTGCTTGGTTAGGCAGGTCCCACAGCTCCATCACTCTCTCCTGACACCCTCTCCTCCTGCATGGCTTCCTCCTCCTCTCTCAGACTGCATGGCAGAATCCCACTACACAGCAGGGCTGCTGTTTCCTTACTACACCACAGGCCACATGCCTGCTTCCTCAGGGCAGCAGAAGTAGCTCCTCTCTCACTACAGGCAGCATGGCGGAGTCCCATTCTCCTTCAGCTCACCTGTATTTTAAACAGTTGGCCTGAAACTTCCTATTTGACTGTATCTGGCCCCTCCTGCAACATGCTACTTTTGCGTCCTTCGGCTGCCATCTTTAGTCAGGGCAAGAGTTCCCCATATGACACAGGGGCATCCACCTCCCTTGACTATGTCATGAGTCACTATACTCTCAGAAAGTTGCATACACCTATGCACAGCTATCAACTTGCCACTGTTACACAAAGCATTTCAACGCTGTATATTGTTCACTTCCCTCTTTCCCCTATCCAGGTTTGAGAGGCCATTGTGGGGAATATTTCAGGGGGGAATCCCCCCACTCTGCATCCTGTTACACCAACCTTTTGATTTTTAGTGCAAAAATCAGGGCCTTTTGACCACTAGAACTGTAAAACCCCCACCCTTCTGAGACTAACACAGAAGTTTCTCACAAGCTATGTAAGAGATAATCACAAAATGAGTCCTCTCATCACTCAGGGAGAAAAGAGAAGTCTTCATTTCTCTTCTATATCTCTGTATAAATTCGTGTGAACTTCTACCCAGATTTTGTGGTCAATTACATGCTATTTTAATGCACCCAAATCTGATAATGTTATTCAATAATAAAACATGTTCTTTCTCTGTACCATATTGGAGATTGTATTATTTTCCCAATCCTTCCTTCCTTCTATTTTAGCATTTTTTCCCCTTTCCACCAATATTTACTAAGTGCAGATAAACTATAGTAAGTACACAAGACTTAGATCATGGCAAACTAAACTGAAAGGTAAAAACAAGAGAGTCCTAGTTTTAGTATCTAACTTCTACTTCAAAGATTTTTAAATGCAGGTTTTATTTTTCTCAGTAAATTTGCTGTTATTTGTATTAACTTTTGTTGTTTTTCTTATTCTGACTACCCTTTTATTGTTGAGCTAGGAAATACTCTTTTGCTGCCCCATTATTTTTAGTTCTGGTTGCAAGAATTCTGACAGTGTTTGTAATTCCATTGTTTTTGCATGATGCGTGCTGTATTGTCCGTATTACTCATGTGTGAGGCTTGTAAATACCTGTGCTTGAAAGGAGAACAGTTCACTGCTGTCTAAAAAGGTGAATCTTTTATTGCCATCGATCAACTTAGAAGTCTATGAGCTCCCGTTGACCGCAAACTTTCTTACCTTTCTACCATTTTTTACTTTTTAAATTATAACCAAAGCTAAGTTGTTTTGTTTTTAAAGAGTTTTTCATTATCATTATTTTTAGAGAGAAGGGCAGGGAGGGAGGAAGAAAAGGAGAGAAACATCAATGTATGGTTGCCTTTCACCTGCCTCCAGCTACAGACCAGGCTGGAGACCTGGCTTGCAACCCAGTTATGTGCCCTGGCTAGGAACCAAGGCTAAGTTTTAAAAAGCAGGATAATAAAAATATATTTAAGTGTTTGCAGCTTATTACAAAATTTAGGATTCATTGCATTCTAATCATTTTGAAGTTAACCAACTCACTTGACTACATATCAGATATTTGATCAAGATAGACTTTATTTTTCCCATTAGTCTGACTAAACATTAGATAGGTTTTTGTTTTTTTTTTTCTTGATGATAGTTTCCTGACCACTATTTTCTTAGAGCACTCATTAAATTCATTGTCTGCCCTTTGAAATGTAAGTCTTCTCCCAGGGCCTTGCCAGTTTTTTTAGCCCAGAACTCTCTTTCTGAGAGCCTGGGAGACCACCCTTTGAAATGTAATCATCAAGGAAAACAGGTTACTTGAAATATTGGGGGGGGGGCGGGGGGGGGGGCGGAGGGACCACTTTGAAAAGTACATGGTTGTCAAACCAATATGCTGTACATCTTAAGCTAAAACAAAACAGCATTGGATGTAAACTGTAAATGAAAAATAAAATGCAAGAAGTGAAAAAGAATGCACACATGCTAAAGATAGGACTCCTTTCTTCAATGTCTGTGAGAAAGTAGGATCCTAACCTTGTAGCAATTAGCCAACACAGATGGTTCAATCACATTGACCAACCTGATAAAGACCTCTAGTATTTCTTTCAATAGCTCACCTCAATATTCAAAAACCTGTTTCCATAAAGTCTTTGATTTCTATTTTAAGTATAAGGTGGAGTTAATATATATTCTATACTTATTTATACATGGGTTTTTACTTACATGTGCATATTACATATATGTTATTTATATATACATATATATGTATGAATGTATTTCTACACACATACATTATATATAAGGACAATCTAAATTTAATAACACTAGAATCAAGCACTATGGTAGAAGTAGATATAAACTGTTCTTTTCTTGGAATAACACTGTTCTCCTATTCCAAATTCTGCTCTAGTTTCTTCCTACTGCAACATATGAACACATTTACACACATATATACATAATGCAACACATTCTGAGCAAATCTAGAGCTTTTGAGTGGAATTCCTAGGAGTCCTTCATGTCATCTGTAAGCAAGAAGGAGCTACTTTTATTTGCAGAAGGGTAGGAAAGTAAAATAAACAATAACAAAAAGACGAGACAGTCACTGCTAATGTATTTTTACTTTCACCTTTCACCATAGCAAAAGCCATGACAAAAACAACAAAACTGCTTCTGTCTCAGTTTCCTCCGTCTCCTCTTTCTCCTGTCATTCCCTGTCCTCCCTATGTCCTCACAGGCTGACTTGATAGTTATGACACCTTCAGGCTCAACTCTTTCCTAGCTCCTGGGAATAGTCCTGATGGGCTGTTTCAATCACGATGCTCAGTCCCACCAGATGGAAGAATATTGTTAATCGTCTCAGTACACATCTTTCTAGGAATAAGCGATGAAAGCTTGGGTAGTCTTTGTCTTTCAGTTATTTACTGTCTCCTCATTACACACTGTGATCTTTTTCAAAAAATGATTTCTGCCTCGATATCTCCTTCCAAGCATCCTTATTCTCTGATGAGACTGAAGCATTGCACAGAACCCTCACTCTTACAACTGCATTACTCAAGTCAGTTGCAAATGGACTGGTCAGTAGACCATAATTCACTGCTTGACAAAGAATTGTCATTTTGAATTTTGTCTGTACCCCTATCTATTCTGTCAGTCTGACTCCATTCTTATACTTGCTTCACTAGCATTTACAGTGACTTTCTGATATAATTCACTGGAAAAATCAATAGACAGAATCTGCCCCACACATCCCCTCTCATCATATTGCTGGAAAGATAGTCTGCATGAGGTATACCACAAAAATGTAAAAACTATAAACAGATATGAGTTAAATATATACAATTTATCATGTGCCTATTATTTAATGGGCATTATATATACACTGTGTAATACATTAATTGTCATCCAACTTTGGTGTTATTATTCCCATTTTACAGGTTGAGCTTCAGATTCGTTAGAAACTTGGTTGGTAAAGGAGTCACTGGCAGTAAATGCAGGAGCTGAAATCTGAACAAAGAACTAGTTTGGGCACATACCTCAAGTTTTTTTTCTGTTGTGTCAAAAGATTCAGGTGCTCATTGCTAAGATTAGCATAGTGTTAGCAGAAGGGGAAAAAACACAACCCCAAAAGTTGCAGGTATTAAAAGAAAAAAAAGGCAAAGCACGAAGAATCAGAATCGCTTGCCAAGTAATTGTTTGACCTTAAACATACTATTTGGCTATTTGGAGTAACAGTTTCCTTATTAATCAACTAAGGAATAAGGAGAGTTGGTAATCTTACGATTCTTTATAAATTACAAATTATTATAGGGTTTTTTTCTGAATGCTAATTACACTCTAAGATATTTCTTGGAATTTGCATTTCAAAAGAATGTTTACTTCTATTTCCCCTGGCAATTTCTAGAGATATATTACTCAGTGTTGTATAACAATAATGTTAGAAAATTTGTGAAAGTATCTTTCCATGTGACATTCAAACAACAATGGCAACAAAAACCGCTTCAAAGTTTTATGTCTCTTCCCATTCATCCATGGAATGGAGATAAAAAGTAATAAATGTTATTCACCTCAAGCTTTGTGTCAGAGAGATTGCCTCTCTCATCTTCCTGCCATGCAGCATGAATCTGAGAAGTGCTTTTTCTTGCACTCCAGCCAAGCTGATGTATACCGGAGGGAGGAAAATCCATAAACACAAATATCTAGCTCACAATTTGCCTTTCATCTGCCCCAGCTAATGGTTTTCAGGTTGAAGAAGTTTTTGTGTTCACAGTCCCCAGGGCTGTGAAAAGCCATCAAAGGTGACAAGGACTGCTGAAAATGGAGGAAATGTATAGGATCAATACAAGTTTGGCAGGCAAAGTAAAACTATTTTAGTGTACACATATCAGGAAATCTATTTGCAAAGTTGAACTGCTATGGAGAGCAGGAAATGAAAGAGAGGCGGCCAACGTTAGTAGGCTGCTATGCTCATTCAGATATGCCAAAGGCTGTCACAACCATTCTTCTGACGTCCAGTTCCAATTTAGCTAATGCCTACTGAATGCGAGTAATGATCACAAGCATTTTATAGTTGCCAATAAGGCTTAAGTACAAAAAGCAAACAAACTGAAATTTACTTATTATCCAATAACATCATCCCCAAATAAAATTGCACAATTCTTTGCCTCCATTGCAAAACCGAGACTTTTTCTTTCACCATTATTCATCACTGAATTGGTCCTCTACCTATGAACTTAAGTATTAACGTTGTTAGTATTTCACTCAGAACGTCTGAAAATCAGTTATAAACCATCCCACAGGAGAGAGAACTCTGAAACCATCATAAGGAGTTTTTCTTCTATTTCAAATATATATGCATATATGTAAGCACCAGAGAAAGAATGTTAGAGAGACAGACCACACACAAAAGTCAATTAAAATGTAGTCTACCACCTAGTGGTTTAAATATAGTATATATTTATCCTTGTACAAGGGATGGGACAGCAATCGTAAGTATGAAATTCTCATTAGACCAATTTATTTGGTCTTTGCACATGAGTACTTGATTTGTAAGAAGATTTTTAATTATAGGACTTAGGAGTCTTATTGCCAGAAATCTCAAACTGCAGTTACAAATTTTAGCTGAACTTCAACAAATCTTAAGTCAATTCTATTAACATATATTGAACTCTAGGCTTGTAATATCAGTGGAATCAGACGCATTGTTCTGACATGCCTTTTACAAAATATGTTATAATCCCAACAGAAAAAAGAAAACTGCAATTCAATCTATGCAAATGATACTAAAAGAAATACAAAAGTCTATGCCAATCCTTAAGTTCAAAGTGCAATCATATAAAAAAATATCTAGGGATGCCAACATATTCTCAAGTAACTAATGCAATAGAAATTTAAAATAATAATCTTTCTATGTTGGATTTAGGTGAGGCCCCAAAGGCTGAGAACTATAAAGTGGATGCCAAGTACTCATACAGGGGCAGGCAAAAGTGGGTTATTAATAAATAATAGTAAATACAAAAATAAACTCAGTGTTTCTCATACTCACTACTATAAGTCTACTTTTACCTACCCCTCTTACATCCTCCTGAGATGTTAGCACCAACACTAGAGTACAATAAATGAATTTCAGATCCTACAAGGTCAGCTACAAGGTCAGCCATTACACCTAAGAAGTATTATAAAAGGAGGGGAAGACTGAATAGTCATAAAGAGGATTTCCAGAGAAAGCCTGCTGGGGAGCCAGCACTACCCTATGGGGGCAGGGAAAGAATGCTTCCTCCTATATTAATCTAAATGAAGGAGGCTCCACAAGAGCTCTTTATGTATCTTCTGTATTTAGTTGACATTAGGATTGGTACTTGAAACATATCTGAGAAGTTTATTTGTTCTATTTTTAAGATTGTATTTATTATTTCCAGAGAGAGGGAGAGAGGCAGAGAGGGAGAGAGACATCAATGTATGGTTGCCTTTCACCTGCCTCCAGCCACTGACCTGGCTGGAGACCTGGCTTGCAACCTGGTTATGCACCCTGGCTGGGGAATTTAACCAGTGACCTTTGGGTTTGCAGGCTGGCACTTTATCCACTGCACTACTAGCCAGGGCAGATGTTTAAAACTAAGAGGCTATGCCTATTAGGCAAAACAATAGATTTTGGGAGAGGAGCTTAAGGAGGTATGGTGCTAGAAATAATTTCAAATATCACAGTAATTACATTAAATATAAATGCAGTTGACATTCCAGTAAAAAGATAGTCAGGTTATATAAAAAAGGTTTTCATAATTTAGAGATAAAAAATAAAACTAAACAATGGAATAAGATATGCCATGCAAATAACCAAATGTGTTCATTACAAACAGATAGATGTAAGGCAATAAAATTTATTTGAATTAATAAAAAAGCCAACTCCCCAAAATGACATAATTTTCAATTCTTCCCACTGAATAACATGGTCTCAATCATATAAAGAAAAAAATTGGAAAAAAACTGCAAAATATAAAAATACAAAAACCATACAGGGAGGTTGATAGATCTCATTCAGTAATTGATAAAACAAGCCAACAAGAATAATTTTGAGTCCTTACCTTGAGAGTAAGGGTTGACAATGGAATCACTTACTCCTCAAATTGAGAATTCTCTGAGCATTTACATGACCTTAATATATTAATACAGTAAACAGACACCAAGGCAAGGATCTTTTTTGCCAGTAACTTTCCAATGGCTTATGTACACTACTACAACACAAAATAAATCAAAGATCCTAAATATGCTCAATATTTTAAAAATGAATATTTATCTGGATAAAATATACTAAGGTAAATATAAGTAATCTTATTGTTCTAACCAGAAAGATCTTTTCCTAATATTTCCTCATGGACAGAGATAGAGGCAGTTTGACAAGCCAAAAAAAAAAAGACAGAGAGAGAAAGAGAGACAATGGGGGGAAATATATCAGAGGAACTCAGTAATATGTAGTTTTTCCACTTGGTTAATAATGTATTTATAGGAATTTACAGTGTATAGAGAAAGAGAGGCAATATTTGACCTATTTTTGATACTTTAATAATATTGATAGTGAGGGTGTAAAAATAGTCTCAACCAGTATTAGGAATACAACCTGCTTGGAGGAAATGTGGCTATTTCAAACTTTTTTTCATAAATACATTCTTATTTACCTATATTCAATCCTTTTATTAAAAAAAAAAAAATTTCCCTCTTACCCACTGGAAGGCCAGTAATGTTTTTTTAACCTTCTCTGGACAATGAAATATGAGCAGAAATGACATACATCACTTCAAAAGCAAATGTAACCTACAGTTAAATATCATCCTCAGTAGTTATGTTCTTTAAAGTCTCAATGAAGAATTAAATATCAATACTTTATCAATGAATAATAAAGTATGAAGTTATTGCTTTTAGGCAAGTACAAGGTTAGGTTCCCACAAGTCTTCAGTCACAATATTATCATCAACCAAACAATATAAAGAAAATACTTATGTTTTTAATGTACTTCTGTTTAAAGATACCTTATTGAATATATATTTCTTACAAATAATGAAATGCAGTATTTCATTTTAATAAAATACTATCCAAGAAAGATTTAGCATTTCCTTTATCTTGGGTAACAAGACTTAGATTTCTTCCATTTTCAGCTTCACAATATTGCTGTCTTTTTAAAAATCAGTCAGCGTCTCATGAATACACAAACTTAACATTTTCCATAACTTTGAATATTACCATAGCTTGCATATTTATATTGTAGCTGTGATTTTATACTTTCTGAAGCAGCTTCAAGTACATATTGGTGAATTTTCTCTTCCTTTTCTGAATATATAAGGGGGGAATCCCCAAATTGAAATTATCTTATGGATGATGGACTGCTTGCAGTACAGGCTTCCCCTACTAAGTGAGTGATCTAGGAACCCATCTGTAACTGTGTACCAGCTGGAGTTGTTGTGAGAGGCTGTGTTCAACTTCAGTGATTTTTTTTTTTAAGACTCAATGCATTTGCCCATTTCATAATGGGTATTTATGATAGCACCTTCTCACACTACACCAAATGTTGAGCAGTTTTTGACCAAAAATGGCATGACTCCCATGCCCCACCCTCCTTATTCACCCCATCTTGCCCAGAGCAACTTTTTATTGTTTCCCAAGATGAAAAAAGTTCTCAAAGGCAAAAGTCTTGCTAATGTGGAAGAGGTGAAACAAAAAATGGCAGAAGCACTAAAAGGAACCAAAATCCATGAGTTCAAAAACTTTCTGAGCAGTAGAAAAAAAAACATCTCAGTAGGTGTATTGCATCAAATGGGGAGTACTTTGAAGATGACTGATGTGTAAATATGTTAGAATAAAGACACAATTTTTAATAAATTCTGGATTTTGGAGGGTCCCATACCTACCATATTGTTGATTCATTAATATTAAACTCACAGCCAATAGTACTATAACTAATGCCTGAACAAAGCTAATCTAACAGATGTTACTTTCTCTGTAAGGCACATCACAGGTTTCTTGTGCTTAGGAACATTAAATAGCATTTCAACACTATGCTTGGGGCCATTTTAAAAAACAAGTCACTAACAAAAGAGAGACAGCATATAAAAAGTACAATTAAGTATATCACACACATGCACACACAAAACACTGTTTATAATATGAAAGCTGAAGCAAGAAAGCAGAGCATTACCTTGTTGGAACTCAGCTGGAAAAGTACACATTGGACAATTTAAGTGCCTCGCCATTCTGTGCATACCTGCAAATGAACACAACAACACTGTTAGTATTGGCCTGGGGGGTTAGAAATAAATTTTAATAAATAGGACAATTTGCAAATCCAAAATCTGCAGAGGAGGATCCACTCCATAGCTTCATCTAGACTAGCAATGTTCCAGATATTGGCTGCTCTGTTACTCTGGGCAGTACAGAGGCCTCAAATGACCATGGCTGAATAGATAACATTGTTACAGAGTGGAAGAAAGCCAAAATCCCCCACTCCACAGTTTGGGGATGTGGGTGTGAGGAGCACCAGGTGGACTAGTCTTTGCTCTTTTCGCACAAAGGAAATAGGAGGGGCCTTACCCAGAGGGTTATGCAGAAAAGGCTTACAGTGCTATGCACAGTTCTGTCAAGTGGTCAGAACGATTTACTGTACACATTACATCAAAGGGGATTTAAAATAGGGGGCAGCCATCAATCTTGGGGTCTCTCCCTCCTGGGATAAACATTTAGAGGGCCTTCCCCAGATGAAGATGCAGAGGGGCTCCCCAGGAATGACATGCAGACACGTGGTCTCTCTCTGCTCGCCTGGATGGACTTGCAGACAGGGGTTCATTCACTCCCCCGAATGGACCCATAGACAGACAATCAGCCTGAGAACTCACCTGGTTTGAGATGGGGGGGTGGTGCAAAGCAGAGAAGGGAGACATGCAGCTTGTGCAGAGATAGGGAATTACCTGTGGTATAAGAGTTGGGCAATGTACACAAAATCCTCCCCTAATTGGGTATAGCAGCTGCTGGGAGCTTTGAATTTATAACCGGAATGCTAAGTTGTGAACTGTTGTGTTTCTGAAAGATAGTATCTTTTGCTAGCCTAATCAGGCAGAACCCTCTCTCTCTCTCTCTCTCTCTCTCTCTCTCTCTCTCTCTCTCTCTCTCTCTCTCTCTCTCTATATATATATATATATTTTTTTTTTTAAAGGGAGTGAGATTTAACAGCATAATTGCACCTTTAATATAAATCTGTATACCTCTTAAATAAACCAAATACCTTTCCTTTTCACCAAACTCTGTTATTAAGAGTTATTCCTGGTGGTGAGCAAATGGAGCCCATTAAAACTGAGGACCGCCCCTAACCAAGAGTCTAGTTACAATATGAGCCCCATTTAAACTTTTATGTTTTATGTCTCAATCTTTTGGATTGTTGGTTGCCTAAATGTAACCTAACCTATTCTGACTTAAACATTCCTTGACCTAAAAATTCCACTGCAAAATTCTAACAAATGCACATCTGAACAAAGATATATGAAGAATATAGGATATTTATAGAAGGATCCGTAAGAAACGAGTGACTGATTATTTCTGGCAATCAAGATTAGAAAAGTAAGGTGGCACTTCATTCTCATGAAATAGTTTCTTAATTTTTTAAAATTGCATGCTTTATGAATAAAAATCTTTATGGATTATTTTATTATTAGGGATGGATTATCTCATTGCTTATGTGAAAGATAAATTTGAGCTATTTTCAATCAATTTCAATTACTTATTTCTAGGAAACAGTGGTTTCATTCTCTTTCTGGGCCCAGAACAGCCAAGAAGTCAGTATAGCCCTGCTTCCTGGAAAGTCAGGAGGTTGATGTGAGTCTGGCTTGCTGTCCCCGGGCTTATCTGTCTACATGATCACTAGCACGTGACTGAGGAAGTAGTGGATGCAATGACTGTCTTCCAGAAATACCAACTCAATCTTTTGATGAAAATGAGAACACTATCTTTATTTCAAAACCTGTTTTACAAAGTGCTAATCTTATTTATCTTTCCTTAGAAATATTATTATAGCTAGTCATTATTTTAATTAAAAATTAAAGCAACAACACTTATAGAAAACATTTTGAAAATAAAAAACCATTCTCCATAACTTGTCTACCTAAACACTCATTCAGCAAATTTTTATTACAATTTTTCTGTCTTGTTCACAAGTCTTCATAGACTTATTGAGTACTTCAGTGCACACATCTATTTTCTACATTATATTTTAGTCTCATTTGATTCCAAAAAATTGTCAAATGTTTTAAGCGATTTTCCTTAGTTTACCTTGATAACAGTCCTGTATTAGTCTGTTTCACATTATTTAAAGAATCTTCAAATCAGATTTATTTATATAAGGAGAATAGTTGTATAAAAAATAATGTATACTTGATTGCTTTTGTAGAAATATTTTGTACTGTGTATGTAAGAAGAGAATAATTTTGTGAATAACAACAGGCATATATATGTAAAATCTATATATATGGTTATATGGTGACAATAGTCAAAAGAATATAACAAATTTTTCTTTACATTTTCTAAGAAAATAATTTCATAGCACTATAGTTAAGAAAGCTTGAAGATAATGATATGCTTACATATACAAATTGATTTCAAAAGTCAAGTTGAATTTGGTGTGTTGTAAGGCATCATTCTTGAATTGCTAACGACAATCATGCTGTATGGCATGGAGATGTTCTGGCACACCAACCAAACTTGGTAACATTGAATATAACTCAATCAAAAAATAAGCCCCGGCTGGTGGCACAGTGAATAAGGTCCCAGCCTATGAACCCAAAGGTCACTGGTTTGATTCCCAGCCAGGGCATATAACCAGGTTGCAGGCCAGGTCTCCAGCCAGGTCCGTAGCTGGAGGCAGGTGAAAGGCAACCATACATTGATGTTTCTCTCCCTCTCTGCCTCTCTCCCTTCCCCTCTAAGAATAATAAAATCTTTAAAAAAAAAATAAAATAAAAAATAAAACCATCCTTGGGGTTTACTATGAGCATAAAACCATCATTATTCATTTAAATTGTCACTATACTTACAGAAAAATTTAACCATAAAATGATCATTTTCAGATTATATCCCATTTGTCCTGTTAAATTATGATGGTTCATTTCCAACACAGAAGAAGGAAAGTAACAATGGACTATTAAATAGAAAATATGTATTCAATTTGTTTAAATATATGCAGTGCCCAAGAACTAATCCTCATAAGGCATTAAAAGAAGCAGGAAATTTAATCCCTATATGATTTTATACCAGGTAAATTGCCTTTAGTTGAAAGTATTAGAAAACAAGGCATTTTGTGGCTCAGGTAACTAAAAAATTAAAAATGCCATTGCTCCATAATGTTCATAACCACCCAATTTTATCTTACTCTCCACTCTTTTTCACAATATTAATCTTATCTAAACCTGTTTCTTTTCTGCTCTCAGATTAGTTACAGGGTTACATGCTTCTTTATCTTTAACACAGCACAGCAAAAAAGAATATTGGGGGGTGGGGACAACTGTCATACAATAAATTTCTTTTTAAAAGAAATACATTCTATTTTTGCAACCACCACAAAAAATATTGGGCTTTTTCCCTTGAAACAACCAATTTCTTTATCAATATTTAAATGTGGAGATCAAGAGAAGGTGATCTCTGATGGTTAGATGGTTATACAGAGCTAATCCCAACCACATCACATGGTTAGAAAATCTTTATATTTGATTAGGAAAAAAGAAGAGGTAAACAGATTCCAGGAAAATAAACACAATATATTTATTTTAAGAGTATTTCATTGAAGCAAATAAATTTCATTCACAGAATGAAAAAAAAATAGGAGACAGAATGATGGAGGTAGAAGGTTGTAATGACTAAACTATGAAGATCAGGAAATACCTCTCTGAGAAGGTGACATGAAATATGAAGACTGAAGAAGAATGCAATCAGTGTAGTACAAGTTTTACAAAACAAAAAACATTCTTCTTGCAGGGGGAATAGTGGGTGCAGAAATAGATATAAGAACAAACTTGATATACTGGAAAGTCAGAAAGGCTTCCAACATGACTGGAAGAGAATGGTAGAATATAAAGTTATAAGAAGAGACCATGGCCCAATTGAATAAAGCTTTATAAATCATAATGAGTTGTTTATATTTTGTTCTAATTGAAATAAAAGAGACCACACACTACCAAACATGCTTATTCTGGCTGCCCAGTATTTGACCATCCTTTATATGCAAAAAGTTTCCTATCTTATGAACCCTGGTGGACTGAAAAGCTTACACTAAAAACAAAGTTTTCCAGTATCTCTTCAAGCTATGAAAGACTCACAAGAAACACAAGACATTGTCTTAGATGATGACAGTGATTTTAAAGAAACCATGTTTCTGAAAAGGAGCAAAGTTGATGGCAGTATGGAGACTCCTGGGGTAAGTATGTCAATCACTGGAAGCAAAGGCCATGAGCAGGTCCTCAGTGGACCAGTTCTGTAGTGTGACTCTAATGTGTCCCTTAGCTGTATAGTCCAGAACCTGATTCTTCTAATTCCCCTAGAAATTCATTAATTTAGCCATTTTTATGAAGTGATTTTCTATTTATATTAGTATACAAGTTATTAATCATTGCATAACAAATTACCTTCATATTTACCAACTTAAAACTATAATAAGTACTTATTATCTCACATAGTTCTGTGGATCACAAATTTGAGAACTTCTTAACTAGTGGTTCTGGTTCAAAATTTTTCCTGAGGTTACAGTCATGATGCTGACCAGAGATTCTCCCATTTGAAGACTTGACAGGGGCTAGAAGATCTGCTTCCTAAATATCTCACTTACATTGTTATTGGGGTGCTTAAATTTCCCTACAGGCTATGGGCAGGAGGCCTTAGTACTCTTCCATGTAGAGCTGTCCATGGGGTTGCTTGAATATCCTCATAACATGGTAGTTAGTTTTCTCCAAGAAAGGGATCTAAGGAGAGAAAGATGGACACAGAAAGTCTCCTATGATCTAATCTCAGAAGTCCTATTTAATTATTGTTCAAGCAATACTGTATTGATTACACAGGTCAATTTTGTTCTGTATGACAAACCATGTAAGAAACTGAATGCCAGGTTGCTAGGGATAAGTGAGAACTATCTTGAAGTCTGGATAACATATTTAGTAAAATTGGTTTCTACTGTTTGTAAATAAGGACCCTGACTTTGAAAGTCATTGGATGTTTTTAAGCAAAGGGGTCAACATTCTAGTTAATGGTTTTAAGAGATAATTTTAATTGCTATATGGAGAATGAAATACTGAGACAATATGTGTCTCAGGTGAGATATGATGTTACTATGATAAAAGTAAAATGGTGACTTTGTTCAGATTCCAGTCACACTTGTAAAGATCAGCCACATAATATTTGCTAATTAGGTAGAATATTTGAGAAGAATCTATAAAGTAGGAATGTCTCAAAAAATTTGAAAACTAATGTATATAAGAGCCATTTATAGAGATAGAAACGAGAGGAAGAGGAATAGGTTTGTAGAGAAAAACTAAAAACTTTGTTACAAACATAGCCTCAATACTATGTCTATTAGACACTTAAATGGAGCTATAGCTTAGGCCATTAAATATGAGTGTAGAGTTCAGAGCAGAGGATCAAAGCCACAGATATAAATTTGCTGTCTTCAGGAAACAGATGATATTTAAAGGCCCTTTCTCCATTGATTTAGTAGACTCATAACTGTAGACTGCAATTCAGAATTGAATTACATGAATGAATATTACATGAATGCTGAATTACATACATTAAATTTCACATGAATAAAATTTAATTGCTGAAATAAACCAATTTTGCAATTTCCATGGGCTTCTATAATTCTTTCTTTTAAAAAAGTAAATGAAAAATGTGTTCATCAAAAAGAGGAAGATAACAGGATAAAATATTCTTAGAATACATTTATTAATTAATTCAATATTTGAAGCTTCAATATTATTAAACTGGACACAAAAATGTTGTTTCAGCTTTCTTTAGTTACAAGTCAGTTCAGCAAGCTTGAAATTTTGAAAAGTATAATATTGATTTTTAAAAAAGATTTTATTTACTATTTTTTGAGAGAAGGGAAGGGAGAGAGGCAGAGAGGGTGGCAGACATCAACGTATGGTTGCCTTTCACCTGCCTCCAGCTACGGACCTGTCTGGAGACCTGGCTTGCAACCTAATTAAGTTGCCCTGGCTGGGAACTGAACCAGCAACCTTTGGGTTCGCAGGCTGGTGCCTTAACCACTGTGCCACTATCCAGGGCAATATTGATTTTTTTAAAGAGCATAATTGCATTGCAGAGAAGAATCACTACTTGATGTTATAAATGACTTAATAAGGAAGGTAATCGAATAATCATCTCTGTGAATCAGGCCCTCAGACAGCTCTTTCTCAAGAACAGAATTTCTAACCAATGACTCCTCATCACTTGCTCAACCACTCACTGGAGTAAATAGACACTGAATTGAGTTAAATAATAGGTAATTATAAAGGAACGTTCCAAAATAGAGTTTATGTCATTTATTCTGACTATATGTATTTATTTAGAAATATGTGAGTGGTTGAGAATATTTTATTGAACATCTATCTTCTGTCTTCCTAACATCATCTTTTCTTTTTTTAAAAAAGTATTTTATTTATTTATTTATTGTTTTTAGAGAGGGGAAGGGAGAGAAGCAAAGAGGGAGAGAGACATCAATGTATGGTTGCCTTTCACCTGCCTCCAGCTATGGACCTGGCTGGAGACCTGGTTCACAACCTGGTTATGTGCCCTGGCTGGGAATCAAACCAGTGACCTTTGGGTTCACAAGTTGGTGCCTTATCCACTGTGCCACCAGCCAGGGTCTTAACATCTTATTTTCTAAAATGCCAGATAGGTTATCACTTTGTTGACTTATCATTATTAGAATGGCCCATTTGGCTAAATACTTTTAAGTTTCCAGTTCTTGTCCAACATATATAACAATAATGGCATATTTGATTATTGTCACTATAATCAGAACTTAAAAGTAAATGTTCTAGCGAACCAAAACATTAGCTACACTATTGATGCATGGTCAATGACTACAAACAGTTCAGTGATATTGTCCTTTATAGTTATAGAATTTTCGTTCCAATTCTAAAATAGAAAAACTAGTTTCACAAGTTAAAAAAAAATTTTTTTTAAATAAAAACCTTTCCGAATTCCAACATGGCAGATGTGGTAGTCCATCTTTTATTTAAAAACTTAGAATTATTTCAAATCATAGGTACCCTCACTTAATGTAAACTTCCACTCAGCAGCAAGCACATCAGATTGAGGCTATGCTAACCTATCAGCTTTTTTCTCTGAGCATTCAACACTCAAAAGCTAGGTGTTTAGAAGATCCAAGATGGTGCAAAAGTAAGTGGAAGCTACACTAATCTCATTCCAGGACAAATATGAAATTACAACTAAGATGTATAGAAATCATCCAGAATAATCAACTGACCAAAAACTGAAGAGAAACCTTATAACTACAGACAGAAGAAACAACTTCTGGTTTCTGGTATGACTGGTACAGAGTGGGGAGGAAATGCAAGAGGGCTGGGTGGATGGCAGATAAAGCAATGGAGGAAAATTCCAGTGGCTGGATGGTTACCGCTGAGAAGTGAGGAGTCTAAATCCCAAGCTGGTCCCCAGCCTAAAGTATCAGAACTGGAAAAGAACTCAGATGACATCCGGCTGTGAAAAGCGACAGGGTTTCTGCCTGCCAGGGAGAGATGGCTGGAGTCACAGAGAGCCTCTTAAAGAGCCAAAGCACAAAATTTTGTTTGCAGCCACTTAACCTGGGCTCTGACAAAGAGAAGAAAGAATGGACCACTGATGGACTCTATAGGAGAATCTGAGGATCGTGGCTTTGAAGAGTGAATTGAGAGAGCAACCACCAGAACTCCTGTGCTGAGTCATTCCCCATACTTCAGGAGTCACCTTGCTCAGGCAGAGCAGTCCCCTCTAAGTGGCATCAGCCTAAGAAGGAACAATAGCCAGGCCCACAGGAATTACTCTGCCACACCCTGTGGTGCTTAAGCAAGACTGCTGATTACGGATTGACTAGATTAACAACTGAAGGAGGCTGGTGAAGTGATCCACCAGCCAGGGAGTGTGGATCACTAGTAGTCTGGAACAGACTGCCTAGCACCAGCCTGGGACACCATCTGACACCATTAGGGGAAGATTCAGAAACAGAAAACAGTGGTCAACACTAGATTCTGCTGAGATGAATTCCACTGCAGTCTTCATGTTTTGTTCTTAACACTTTCTAAAACTTCTATTTAAACTTAGTATTATACACTTCCTTTTTCTCACTCCATCCACTTTTTCCTCTTTTTTATTTACAATGTAAACTTTACTTTCTTTTCGCCCTGTCTATATTCCCCATTCTTATTATTGCTCCTTCATTTACCCTCACAAAATCAATTTTCTTTCAGTTAGTCTTCTCATACTGATTTTTCTTTCTTATAATATTTGTAATCTCTTAATACCATTATTAATAGTGGCTTATTTACTGTTTATAGTGTGGTTGTGGGTGAAGGTTATTGGGTTATTTTTTCAAGTTTGGGCTTGCTTCCTGGGCTGTTTGGTTTTGTTCTTGCAAAACCTATACAATAGCACAGAAGATAAGGTGGGCTGAGTGAATCTCAGTCAGACAGCCAGAGGGAAGACCCACCAAAAAATGACCCAACAGCAACCAAAACCCAATTATAACTAGAAAGTCCACATAAAAGGAATAAAGGACATCCCAAGAGCACCTAACTCAGGAGATCAAGGAGATCTGAATCCCACAGGTCTCCTACCACAGAAGGTCACACCACAAATACAGAGTGTCAAGGCAGATCAATCTAAGAAGCAGAAACAAAGAAGAGGAGTCACCTAAAATAAATAAAGAAACAACACCTAGAAAGGAAAAAAGGAATCCCCAGAAAGAGTGCTAAATAGAGGAAAGCAAGCTGTCATACACTGAGTTCAAAATAATGTTTCTAAGAATTCTCAGTGAGCTCAGTGAAAACTACAAAGAACTTCAGGGAAGTTACATGGAACTTACTGCAGAAGACACTAGCATGAAAAGGACATAGAAACAATCAATAGGAGCCAGGAGGAGATGAAGAATACAATATCTAAAATGAAGAACATGGTAGAAGGGATTAAAAGCAAGCCAGATCAAGCATAGAATCAAATCAGCAAGCTGGAGGACTAGGTAGAAAAAAATTCCCAGACAGAGCAACAAAATGAAAAAGGACACAAGGATGAAGAAGGCTTAAGTGAGCTGCAGGACAACATGAAATGTGATAATACCTGTATCATATGGGTACCAGAAGGAAAAGAGCAACAAGGGACAGAAAACCTGTTTGAAAAAGCAAGGACAGAAAATGTCCTTAACATGATGAGAGAAAAAGCCATCCAAGTTCAGGAATCACAGAGCATCCCAATCAAGATGAACCCAAAGAGTCCCACTCCAAGATAGATCATAATTAAAGTGGCAAAGTTAAAGACAAAGAGAGAATCTAAATGCAGCAAGGGAGAAATAGCTAATAATATACAAGGGGGCTCTGATAAAAATTATTGGCTTATTTCTCAATTGAAACACTACAAATCAGAAGAAAGTGGCAAGAAATATTCAAATTAATGAAAATCAAAGGCCTGCATTTAAGACTACTCTACCTAGCAAGGCTCTCACTTTAAAAGGAAAGTGAAATAAGGAGTTTCACAGAAAAAGAAAAACATAAAAGAATACATATCCACCAAACCAGAATTGCAAGAGGGGTGAAAGGGACTTCTTTAAGAAGATAAAGTGAGTGAGAGCATAACACAAATACAAAGGGAAAAAAAATGGCAATAAGTAAGTACCTATCAATAATATCCTTAAATGTAAATGGATTAAATGCTTCAATCAAAACACAGGGTATCAGAATGGGTAAGAAAATATGACTCACATCTATGCTGTCTACAAGAGACCCCCCTCAGAACAAAAAGTCTATACAGACAAAGTAAAGGGGAGGAAAATATTTCAAGCAAATGACATGAAAAAAGAAATAGAACAAAACTGGGATAGCACCACTTATACCAGACAAAATAGATTTCACAGCAATGGCCATAAAAAAAGAAAAAGAAGGACACTAGTAATACTTATGAGAACAATCCATCAAGAGGATATAACCTTTGTAAACATATATGAACCCAATATAGGAGAACCTAAATATATAAGGACAATCTTGGAGGACTTCAAGAAAGATATTGTGACATACCACTAAGACAGTAAGTCAAAGCAGACCAATCTAAGAAGCAGAAGCAAACAAGAGCCACTTAAAATGGGGAGACAAAGAAATAAACCCTCAGCAAATGGAAAGGAGGAATACCCAGGAATAGCGCAAAGTGAAATAGAGGCAAGCACATTCTTGGGCGTGGAATTCAAAATAATGGTGATACAGAAGCTCAATGAGCTCAGCCAGCTCAAAGAAAACTACGAACAACTCCAGGGGAACTGCAAAGAACTTCAGGGAAGCTACAAGGAACTTATTGAGAACTACACCAGCATTAAAAAGGACAGAGACACCATCAATAAGAGCCAGGAGGAAATGAAGAATACCATTTCTGAATTGAAGAACACACTAGAATGAATCAAAAGCAGGCTAGAGAAAGCAGAGGATCGGATCAGTGAGCTGGAGGGCAATGTAGAAAAAACTTCCCAGGCAGTGCAACAAAATGAAGAAAGACTGAGAAAGAATGAAGAGGTTTTAAGAGAGCTGCAGGACAACATGAAACATAGTAACATCAGTACCACAGGGATACCAGAAGAAGAAGAGGAGGAGCAAGGGATAGAGAGACTCTTTAGAAAGGTAGTGACAGAAAACTTCCCTAACTTGAGGAGAGAAAATGTCATGCAAACTCAGGAAGCACAGAGGGTCCCAAGGAAGATGAACACAAACAGGCCCACTCCAAGATACATCATCATGAAAATGGCGAAATTCAAAGACAAGGAGAGAATCCTAAAAGCAGCAAGAGAGAAACAGCTAATAACATACAAGGGGGCTCCCATAAGGTTATCAGCTGATTTCTCAATAGAAACACAACAAGCCAGAAGGGAATGGCAAAAAATATTTCAAGCAATGGAAAACAAAGGCCTGTAACCAAGAATATTCTACCCAGCAAGGCTGTCATTCAAAATGGAAGATGAAATAAAGAGCTTCCAAGAAAGATATTGACATCAACACACTTATAGTAAAAGATTTTAACACTGCATTGTGAAACAATAGATCTTCTAAGTAAATAATCAACAAGAATATTGTGGCATTTAACAACACTCTAGATAAAATGAACTTAATTGATGTATACATAACCTTTCACTCCAAAGAAGCAAAATATACATTCTTTTCAAATGCACATGAAATACTTTCAAAGGTAGACGATATAGTACCATACAAAATAAGCCTCCACAAATTCTATAAAATTAAAATCATATCAAGAGTCTTCTCAGATCACAATCGCTCTAAACTAGGAACCAACCTCAGGGAAAAAAACTCAAAAACATGCAAATAAATAGAAAATCAATAACATCCTATTAGCCATGGCTGGTATGGCTCAGTAGATTGAGTACTGGCCTGAAAACCAAAGGATCACTGGTTCAATTCCCAGACAGAGCACATGCCTGGGTTTGCAGCACAGGTCCCCCGTTGGGGGCACATGAAAGTCAACTGCACACTCATGTTTCTCTCCCTCTCTTTCACACTTTCTTAAAATAAATAAACAAATAAAATAACATGCTATTAAATAATGAATGGGTTAACAATGAGATCCAGGAAGAAATCCAAAAGTTTCTAGAAACATTAAAATGAACACACAACAGCCCAAAACCTATGGGACACAGCAATGACAGTCCTGAGAGCGAAGTTCATAGCAATACAGAGCTACCTAAAGAAGATAGAAAAATCTGAAATGCACAATCTGATTCTATATTTACAAGAACTAGAGGAACAACAACAAAGCCCAGAGTAAAAGGAAGGAAATAATTAAGATCAGAGCAGAATTAAATGACCTAGAGTCTAAAAGAACAATTCGAAGGATCAATACATTCAGGAGCTGGTTCTTTGAAAAGATAAACAAAATCAACAAGCTTTTGAGAAAACTCATTAATTTTTGTCAAAAAACTTATAAATAAAATTAGGAATAAAAGAGGAGAAAGTAAAATTGATACCACAAAAATACAAAGGATTGGAAGAAAATATTATAAACAACTATTTGCCAAGAAATTTGAAAACCTGACTGAAACAGACACATTTCTAGAAGACACAAGCTTCAAAATGGAACCAAGAAGCATCAGAAAACCTGAACAGGTTGATAACTAGTGAAATTGAAGCAGTAATCAGAAAATTACCAGCAAATAAATAAAGTAAGCCCTAGACTGGACATCTTCACAGGCAAATATTACCAAACATTTAAAGCAGAACTAACTCCTACAATTCTCAAACTATTCCAAAAAATCCAAGAAGAGGGAAGAACCCCTAACTCTTTATGAGACTAGCAGTATCTTAATTACAAAACTAGGTAAAATCACAACAAAGACTACTATAGACTAATATTGCTGATGAACACAATGCTAAAATTCTTAACTAAATATTGGCAAACCAGATCCAGCAATACATGAACAAGATCACACACCACGATAAAGTGGGATTCATCCTATGGATGCAAGGGTGGTATAATATTCACAAATCAGTAAATTTAATACACTACATTAACTGAAAGACAAGAATCACATGATCATGTCAAAAAATGCTAAAAAAAAAAAACCATTTCATGAAATGCAGCACCATTTACAATATAAATTCTCAGCAAAGTGGGAACAGAGGGAACATATCGCAACATAATAAAGGCCACATACAAGAAACCAATAGCAAACATCATACTCAATGGACAAACACTAAAAGCTTTTCCCCTAAGATTAGGAACAAGACAAGGATGCTAGTTTTCACTTTTATTCAATGTAGTATTGGGAATTCTAGCCACAGCAATCAGATAAGAAAAAGAAATAAAGGCATCCAAGTTGGAAAGGAGGAAGTAAATCTCATTATTTGCAGATCATGGTAGTGTACATATAAAACTCTATAGTCTCCACGAAAAACTACTTGACCTAATAAGTGAATTTGGCAAAAGAATGGAATACAAAGTCAATATCCAGAAATTGAAGGCATTTTTATAAACCAACAGTGAAATATCAGAAACATAAACTAGGGGAAAATCCCAATTACTATACTAACCAGAAAAATAATGTGTCTGGAATAAATTTATCCAAGGAGGGAAAAGACCTGTACTCAGAAAACTACAGAATGCTGAAGAAAGAAATTTAAAAAGGCAAATAAATGGAAGCATATTTCATATTCATAGATTGAAAGAATTAACATCCTTAAAATATCCATACTATTCAAAGCAATTTATAGATTCAATGCTATCCATATTAAAATACCAACTACATAATTCACAGATCTAGGACAAATATTTCAAAAATTTATATGGAACCAAAAATGACCCCAAATAGTCACAACAATCTTGAGAAAGAAGAACAAAGTAGGAGGAATCACAATACTGTTTACCAAACTATATGACAAAGCTATTGTAATCAAAACAGTCTGGTATTACCATAAGAATAGACAAAGATCAATGGAACAGAATAGAGAGCCCAGAAATAACCCAGGTCTCTACGGCCAACTAATTTTTGACAAACAGGGAAGGAGCATTAAAAGGAGTGAAAAGAGTTTCTTCAACAAGTGATGGGAAAAATGGGCAGGGCCATGCAAAGAAAAAGAAACTAGACCACCAACTTACACCAAACACCAGAATAAACTGAAGGTGAATAAAAATCTTAAACATAAGATGTACTACCATAAAAGTCCTAGAAGAAAACATAGGCAGGAAAATTTCAGTATCCCACACAGCATTAAGTATTTTCACCAATATCTCTCAGAGGGCAAGGAAAATAACAGAACAAATAAACAAATGGGGCTACATCAAACTAAAAATTTTCTGCTCAGTTAAAGAACACATCAGCAAAATGAAAAGGGAAACATCTGTATAGGAAAATATATTTGCCAATGATATCTCAGACAAGGGTTTGATCTCCAAAATATATAAAGCACTTACAGGATTCAACACCAGGAAGATAGACAACCCAATTAAAAAGGGGGAAAGTTCTGAACAGATACTTCTCCAAGGAGAACATACAAATAAAGGCCGATAGGCATATGAAAGAATGCTCAACATCATTAGCCATCAGAGATATGCAAATTAAAACCACAATGAGATACCTCATAGCTCATAATGGCCATCAATAACAAATCAACAAACAAGTGCTGGTGAGAATGTGGAGAAAAAGGATCCCTAGTGCACTGTTGGTGGAAATGCAGACTGGTGCAGCCACTATGGAAAACAGTAGGGAGTTTTCTCAAAACACTAATAATGGAACCACCTTTTGGTCCAGTGATCCCACTGCTGATATTATACCTGAAGAATTTTGAAACACCAATTCAAAAGAACCTATGCACACCAATATTCAAAGCAGCATTACTTATAATAGTCAAGCCCTGGAAGGAACCTAAGTGCCCATCAGTAAATGCATGGATCAGAAAACATACATTTACACAATGGAATACTATGCAGCAGCAAGAAAGAACAAGCTCCTATCTTTCTTGACAGCATGAATAAAACTGGAGAGTATTATGCTAAATGAAATAAACCAGGTGGCAAAAAACAAATACCATATGATCTCACCTAAAGAGGAGCCTAATGAACAAAATAAATGAGCAAAATAGAACCAGAGGCATGGAAACAGGGAACAGATTCACAGTGACCTGAGGGGTAAGGAGTAGAAGGTGGGGAAGAATGGGAAGGGTCTAGTCAAGGAACAGGTATAAATGACCCATGGACATGGACAATAGGGTGGGGATTGACTATGAGAGCAGGGGATTTGTGGGGCAGGTGAAAACAAGCTGGAAAACTGGGACAACTAATAGAAATATTAAAAAATAAAAATATAAAACCTTTCTTATCTGAGGGGGTTTAACTTATTCTCCATTCAATTCATAGTGATTAATCACCGACATTTCTTCAGCTAATACTCAAAATTGATATAACCACATTTATTATCTTCCCCCAAATAGCTAACCCCTCAATAAGGTAAATCTATTTGTCAGTATTATTTTCAATCAGCCAAGCTTGAAATTTTGGAATTGCTTTTGACTGTCTCTTAAACTCCCAATATCTAGTTAATAATTAAGTTTTTATATTAAAATATTAAGCATCTATTGTATATTTTATGCTTATGAAAGATAAAACTCAAACACATCAATAACTCACACTACTGCATTAATTCCTTCTATATTTCTACTGCTGCTAAACCAATCTTAGCCTTCTTGATTCCAGTCTCTCATATCCAATTTATCCTAAACTTTGACGCCAGATTAATTTCAGCAAAAAATGCTTCATAGGTTATCATCTTTTTTATCATCTTTCTAAAAGTGGAATGAATCATTCCACTTTTCCTGCAGAATTATGTTGCCTATTTTTAGTGGGTAGTCAAACACTCAACAATGTGTTCCTCATCTTTGAAGATCTCTGTCCACTCCTCTCAACCTTCTGTTTCTTCTAAACTAGTCTGCACGCTACTCCTACACAAGCCATGCATATCCTTACTATCAAGCCTTAGATCATTGCATTTCCCTCACATTGAATCTATGTACAGTTCACTACACTAGTGAAAGTATTCAAGTAAAATAACACAGGTTGAAGAATATGCAATTTTGTACAACTTTAGAGGTATATTTTAAATTTTTTTTAATTTTATTTATTTTTAAAGATTTTACTTATTTTTTTCCAGAGAGAGAGGAAGGAAGAGAGGCAGAGAGGGAGAGAAACATCAATGTATGGTTGACTTTCACCTGCCTCCAGCTACGGATCTGGCTGGAGACCTGGCTTGCAACCTGGCTATGTGCCTGGCTGGGGAATTGAACCAGCAAACCATTGGGTTCACAGGCCAGTGCCTTATCCTAGAGGTATATTTTTAAAAAGAGCATTAGACACTTATTGAATAAAACTATATATAACTTTAAAGATATATTCTATTGGTCCAGTTAGATTGTACATATCTCAAAATCAGGAAGCTCAAGGTATGTACAATCTAACTGGGAAAATCAAATGTATACATGAGTCATGAAGATTATTTTAAAAATCTCCTTTATGCACAAAATATATGGACAGAATTTAACTTACTATAGAACTTCTTTAAAACATGATACTTATGTTTTATTTTTTTATAAATAAGATTCCCTATATTGTAAATCTTTTTATTTGGGTAACTGAAATCTTTACACTTTGAGTTTGTCTTAGAGTTAATGATACAATATTAATTGATTACTGTGAATCTGAGTCCTTATCCAAACCCCATTAGTATACATAGAATTTTAGAACCTGGGACTTGCAAGGGATAAGTACTCAAATAGATAAAGAAACTGGAACTCAGAGGGCTTCTGCAAAGTGTATAGTTAAGAATTATAAGCATAATATCTCAATCTTATTTTGTCTCTCCGGTGCTTTTGCTAATGACATCCAGAACATAAGGTGCCAATCACACTAACGTATGTACATTGTAGAAGTAAAATTAAGGAATTATTTATTAATCCATAGCTTTCCTCATAACTAGACTAAGACATATGTAATAACATCCCACCAATACAAATATCAGGATGATGTATATTTTTCTAAAATTAGTGTTGATGATTACAATTTTAGGGTTGGTTTCTTGGACAGGTGAAGAGAAGCCTCCAGTCCATTTTTGCTACCTTGTTATTTTAGAACACTTTAGTTATTAATACTAAAGAAATTTTAAAGTAGATGAAAATTAGTTTCTAAATTTTGCCAAACAATACTTTCAAATAAACTAATAGCATTAATAGTAATATTAATTGGTAGAATGTTTACTATGTAAAAGATCTTTCTCAACTTTATATACGCTGATTCATTAAAATTATACAAAATCCCTTTCAAGTTGATTCAGTTATCAAGTCCATTCTATAGATAAGAAATGTGAAGCTTCAAAGTTTAAAAAATCTTGTACAAAGGCATCATTTAATCCCAAACATCTTCCTCTTCAGAGTTGTAGCCTTATTTTTATGGAATCATTCAGCTTATATTTCTTAACATAGAGAACAAGAGAAAAGCGGTTTACCATTCTTTAGTTCTCAGATCTTCAATGAAAAGTTCCAAGTCTCTGGAGTTAATTGGCCTTAAATATTCCTTATAATACTAAGAGATGAGATCAGACTTACAAAACTCATGACAAACTGCATTTTGAACAAGTTATGATTTTAGTAACATAAAATATGTTAATACTGTTTTCTGAATTTTTATTTGACAAATGGTGTCTTTTTATTTGCCTTCTTCATTAATTGTTCTGACCCCAATTAAATTGTTATTTCTTAGTTTTCACTTGTCTATTATGCTGTGATTCATCAAGTTTGAAGACATTCTAACCACCAAATATTTTTCTCTTTATTACTTAATTTGATAGATGCAAATTATGACAAAATAATGTAAATACATCCAATCAGGAAATTGTTTGTGTTGCCTATGAAAGGATTTGACAGAGCACACAATTCATAGCATCATTGTCTATCAGTTTTTAATTGAAAGAGAAAGATGTAATAAATAGAATTGATAGACCAAAGTTAGTGTAGAGTCACATTTTGACAGTCTCCAAGGCAGCCTCAATTTTTATAAACTTGTTCATAATTTATGTTTTGAGAAAGTGGGGATTTCATTAAAAATAACTGAGTTCCATTGTGTTTCTGCATATACAGAAATTTGATGATTGTTATCAGGCTCTTACTATGCTTCAAATTATTTTTGTCTATAACTGTCTATTGTCAATACAATGCATAATATTTAGCCTCTTTATCGCTCTATAAACCTGAGGAAATACTCAGAAGGATCTCAAAAAGATGTGATAATAAATTAAGATAGTTTTTATAATAACAGCATTATTTAGTATGTATGACATGCAAGGAACCGGATAAGCACTTCTCATTTAATCTTCACTTAATCCTCATAGTAGCCCTGTAAGACAAAGGACTATTTAAATTTCTTTTTAATAGAAAAAAAAAACAGACATAAAGTTATCTAACTAGAAAGTATTGGAACTCATGTTGTTACCAAATTGCCTGATTCTATGGTCCATCCATGTTTTCCCAACCCAGCCATAGCCCCAATCTGTCCTTCCTCCTGACCTACAGCTACAGAAAGTGGATGAAACTCATCTGTGATCAGCTTAGAAAGGGGTCACCATTATGTACCCACCTGTGTAGTTAGTACTGAGAGGTGAAAGAAAGGACCCAAGGGAAGAATAAGAATCTGTCATGTGAGAAAAATAGAGACCAAACTGGCAGTAGAGAGTTAGTTTCTCCTAAAATTCCAAAGAGGTAGTTCCCAATTTCCTGACTCCCTCTTTGGCCTCTTTATGTTGATATGTAAATTAAGTAGATTAATAACCAGGGTTCTTGAGTCCCAATCCCATTTCGGGAGCTACAGAATACTTAGCTCCATAGTCCTTTCCTAAAAGCTTCAAGATGTCTTCAAGAGTGTGCTGCCATAACCTCATGGAGGCATGATCATTAAGGAGATAATTTTTTCTCTTTGTAAAGAATTAACATATATCTCCTCAACAACTTTAGCCAAAATTAAGATGCCACTCCCCTGTGTGAAACTCTCCTTAAGCCACTCTCCAGCTCACCCTTATTGTTCTTACTATGACTCAACAGTCAGTTGTTTTGGATTAGTTTATCCCCTTAGAGATAACCAGAATAATTTATTGACATCCTTCTAAGAGTAATCACCCAGGAACCAGGTAACATAAATATATTAGCATATGCATATTGATTATACTAAAGCTGTATCTCAGAAAGAGTAAATTTAAATAGAAGTTAAAATGCTACTATGTTGGCCAAACACAAACAAATATTGTAGTGGTGTGTGTGGGTGTGTGTGTAGAAGTACATTACTGAAGAGCTACTGAACAAATGGTTTATTATCTATTTTAGAATGCAGTGTGTTAAATATAAATGAACCCAGAAGGCTGACATTTGACAATGGTACCAAATGAAAAGCAAATACAAGAGAATTCAATTAAGAATTTTAAATCAAAAGATAATGTTTGATTTCTTCCTCATATGGAGCGTAATTGTAGCTTTTTATTACATAAAACTAGTAGTTCAATTTTATAATACAGAGAAATGCTTGGCAGGAATCACAATTTGAATTCACTGTTTCTGTATCAAATAGAAATTTTGTTTTAAAATACGGTGAACATGTCCGAACTGTAATTAGTTGTCTAAAATGGGCCGGTGTCCAAACAAGTCCCCCATGCCCTGCACATCTCCCAGTGCCACTGATGCCCCATAAAAATGCCATCTGCCTCTGGTCATACAACTCAAGGGATTTTTCAACTCTGTCTGCCACCCTTGTTTACTCTCCCTCAGTCTAGTTTACATTCCCCAACTATTGCAGCCTATGCATATCCTGACAACCTTCTCCCCAACAGCGTGGTTGGGCTGCATGCCAGGCTTTGGTTTTGGGTTCCCCTGCCCTGCCTCCAGGGCTGCCGTGTCCCACACATTACCCACACAAATGGGCAAGTCCTTCCCTACCCACCAAGTTCCTGGTCTGCATTCTCAAACCTGTAATGAGTGAGTGTAAGTTGCAATTTCCCAATTTCTTTCCCAGATTTTAGAGAAAATAACAGAAATGAGTGAGAATTCAATCGAAGATTCAGTAGCATGACTTTTATATCAAAATATTTAAAAGAATATAAAACCTCCGATGAAAACATCAACTATAGATTATAGCTATTCACAAGTTTAGATCATATGATTGAATGTTTGAAATATTCTTAGAGAAAAAAGTACCATACCAATGTGCCTATACTGTGCACACAAATTATTGTACATGCTGACGTAAATGTAACTAATCACTAACTTTGTTAATGGTGTATGGCTGAAGCTTTTTTGTCAAAAACTTTCTCAAAATCACATGAACACAAGACAAGCTACAAAATGGAACCATTTAGAGTGAAGCTGTTCAATAAAAATATGTAAACCAAAAAAAAAAAAAAAAAAAGTAAGCCATGTATATAATTTAAAACTTTCTAGTACCTATATTTTAAAATTAAAACTCAGAGGCAAAATTATTTTATTTGACTGAATGACTATATCGAAAATATTATTTCTATACAGTACTTACACATATAAAATATAAAAATGAGATAAACATTAAGTTAATTAAAAGGGTATTTTTTTTAAAGAGTTTATTCATTATTTTAGAGAAAGGGGAAGGGAAGGAGGCAGAAAAGGAGAGAAACGTCAATGTATGGTTGCCTTTCACCTGCCTCCAGCTATGGACCTTGCTGGAGATCTGGCTTGCAACCTGGTTATGTGTCCTGGTTGTTAAAAAACAAAACAACAACAAGACAAAAACTTTTTATTCAATTCCCAAAGTTTTGATATTTTAAAATTATGTCATATCTTGATTTGGATTAGTCACAGTTCAAGTTCTCAATAGTCATGCATGTGGCTTGACAGTGGACTTAGGGGATGGATACTTGCTATCAACTTCCTATTATTTCTATAATGAGGCTATATTCTTAAAATTAATTTAGACTCCAAATTTATGATTAATACCCACAATAATTAAGGTTTTATTTTCACCAAAAAAGTTCTCATTTTATATATTCATTTATACATCAACATGCAGTCACAAGCTCTTGTTTTGAATTTTTACTGTTGCCAGATAAAAAATTAGACTCTCTCATTCTAAGCACCAACATGGCTGGATTTTGCACATAAAGCTGCCCAGCCCTCTTTATGAAAATATGGCTCTGAAACAAGGAAAGGCTGGTTAATGGAATAGTGTATTCATTCAGTGAAAAGAGTATGTTAAATCAAGGCCCAAGAATTAGTGTATTTTCAATTCTATTTGTAATTTCAGGGATGACTTAACATTTCTACAAATTCTTGTTTTCCTAATTAACTTTTTATACTCTCTTCTCTTCTTATCTCTAACTATACTTTTAATGACAATAGATTTCATTATAAGGGCTTTTTAAGTAGAAAAGCCCTACTTTTATAAAGGTCATTTTAGAAAAATCTTTAAATCCATAGGAAAAAATACTAGCATTTTTATTTTAAAAAAACAAAACTAATACGAAAACTTCCTCCTTTAATTCATTAAGCAATACCACAGTTACATATTCATTCATTCAACTAGTGTCTTTTGAATAGACATTATATGTCTTATATCATACACAGAAGTGTAAAACAACAAAGAACATCCCATCTTTTGCCTAGAACTTATTCTGTCAAAAGAGTATTCTGTCTGTACTCCTGTTAGAAGTGTGCAAGATGCTGAGAGATCTGTGAAGAGATTATTTAGAGAGGCATTTAGAAGGCACCTAACCTCACATGGGCCAGTTTTCCCTTAAAGTAGAAAGAGCTGAGCTGAGCTCAGGGATAAAATAAACATTTAAAGCCCAAAGTAAAGGAAGAGAGGGAAAAAAACAGTGTTCTTGAAAGAACTTGGGTTCAAATGAGTCAGTCTTTTAGGGAATTTTAAGGAAGTTCATCTGGCTAGTTTGTAAGTATGGGAAAGTGTGGCAAAAATGAAGCTGAGGAATGGAGTAAGCAGAAACCAACTGTTTTTTTTGAAGGGGATAGTAAAGCCATTCCAAGTATTTACATATAAAGAGTAGTTTATCAATTATGCATTATAATATCATTCTGGCTGCCCTGTAGATAGCAGGGAGCAATGCTGAAGTGAGGAAAATCTGTAGAAAGAATGGCATACTATAATAACCAGTGACTATCTTGACATTTTGTGATTAAAGTGAAGTAAAAGAATATGATAATCATTCCCAGATTTCTTGCTTTGCCAGTAAAAGGGTGGTAATGCCATTATTAAGGCAAGGGGAGATGGTAGATGTTAAATCAAGCACTTACTCTGTGTCAGGTATCATACTTGTTTTTTTTTTTTTTAATAAGGAATTTAATCTTGACAATAATCATATGAAGCAAATACTATAATTATCCAACTTAATTTTTGCAGCAACAAACACAAGTTGATAACTAAAGTTACAAAACTAGGTTTTGGAGCCTACATTTCAATATAAGCATGTGTCTCCTGAGAAATCATTTTGGCCAGTATGTTCAAAATACAGGAATCATGTAAGACCTACTTTTCTAATATTTTGTTTTGATTCATAATGGTTTCAAACAACGTTATATTATTACCATGATGTCTGAGTCATTCTTACGAAGAGATGCATAACTTGAAGTATTTAAAGAAATCTTACTCCATTGAACTAAAAATTTTGAATCTCTGCTAAACCAGCCAATTCTTTTAGAATGTTGAACATGACATTATTTAAGTATGCTCATACATAAAAGATCCTAACATTAGTCATGAGGATGTAAAGTACAGCATAAAAAATAGTCATTAACAGTTTAATAACTAGGTTGGTGCCAGGTGTATATTTGAAGTATCAGGGGCGGGGGATAGGTAACTTTGTAAAGTATATGATTGTCTAACCTCTATACTGTACACCTGAAAGTAATACAGAATAATATTAAATGTAATTTAAGAATTAAATTCTATAAACATGCTTTAGAAGGCATTTTTATTTGGACTTTAAAATCATAATTATGAGAGGATTATTGTTGGATGACCATGGTCCCAATTTGTCCCATACAACGCTGATCTATGTTATTTTCAGCATATATTAATAGTGACAGCCCTTTAAATCTCAGAGATATTCTAGTTTAGGAAATAAGTTAGTTGGTCATCCTACAGGTTGGACATGCAAAAAGGACAGAACATTCCCACACCTTGGTACTGTGTATATTTGTGAGTGTTTGTGTGCTAGGAAAACATTTCTAACTATAGATCATAGAATTTGTTTTACCCAGTCTCTAGTCTTTCAAACTCCCACCTCACATATTCCCCTCTCTACCCTTCTCAGCCTGTCTAGTTACAAAAATAAAGAATATAAACCCTATCTCTACAATATAGCTCAAAATATATGAGAAAAAGTTTGAAACTGAAAGATCCAGAATGACACAGAACAATTATTTCCTCTTTCTGATTTTGGAGACAAGATTCTTAAGTAATTTTAAGGACTTGGAAAGTTGAAGAGAAGATCAAGAAGCCACATAGATAAGAAAGCAAGATACAGACACCAGCACATCTAGGGCAAGAATCCAAATAGAGTCCATGCTGTGTTACTTCATATATAACTTTCTGGTATGACCAGTTGTTGACAGTCACACATGGTTCATCAGTTGCTTAGTTTAATGGGACTCTATTCAGTCCTTCCACATGCTCCATCAGACCCTCCCTCACATACAATGTGCTATCCAGAGGCCCAATTCACATAAGCAACTTGGAGTCTTGGGGGTGGGGAAGCTGGGAAGTTGAAAAAAAAACCTTTCCGTTGACTAAAATGAGGTTAAAATGTTATAAAACATTTAACTTGATTGTGTTTCATAGGGGGGGTTATTATATCTTATTTCCAGGTGTTTCTCAAGAAAAAGATAAATTGTATAATACTTTGACTCCCTGTTTACCTTCTGGGCAGAACCAACACTCCATGGCAGTAGCAAGGAAAATAAAAAATACTGGGCAACAGATTACCATAATCCAGATTACCTGGATCACAACACAACCTACTTTGGGTACCTGGAATGAGCCCTTATGTTTTCTTCTCCAAATCTTCAATGTTGTTCAAATCTAAACAATGATGTTCATTCTAATTATTTCTATTTGATATTATTATGGAGGTTCTAGCCAGTGCAAGGAAGCCAAGAAGAAATAATAATAGACATACATGTTGGCAAAGAAGAAATAGAAGTCTCTACTTTTAAACAACATGCTTATTTACAAGGTCTGTCCCAAAAGTATTGGCCACACAAACTGTTTTTAATTATATTGACATTGGCTTAATTATTGGCTAAATATAAATAACCAAATGATACTTTTTGGACAGACCTTGTATATATTAAATTCAAAGTCTACAGAAGAAGCTACTAGAATAACTGAGTTTAGCAAGTTTGCAAGATACAATCATTATATCAAAAAAAAAAAAAATTCAACTGTAGTTCTTTATGTTAATAATGAACAACTGGAAATTGGAATTGAAAGTCCAGAAAACATTAAACACTTAGTTCTATATCTAACAAAATATGTGCAAGATTTGCACACTTAACTACATAACACTGGTGAAAGAAAATGTAAAAGTTTAAAGAAACACAGTATGAGGGCAGATCCAAAAGATCACCACTAGGTGAGTGTTCTAGGAACCAGTCTGCATCAGTGCACCAGCTGGGGGTGTTGTGAGGGGCTGTGTTCGGCCTCAGTGAAAAAATTTTGAAGACTCTTTCAATGTGTTTGCCCATTTGGAGATGGATGATTTACTAGTGCACCTGCCCACACTGTGCTGAATATTCAGCAGTTTTTGACCAAAAATGGCATTCCCCTCCCCACCTCCATGCCCTACCCTCCTTATTCATCTCATTAAAAATTCTTCTTTTTTATCAGGAGTACTAACTTATTTTTCTCTGCTGTTTCTAAGTGTACAACTTACATAGCCCCTGGTACTTCTGTAGCTAATTTTTGGCTCACAAGGAGGGAGTCAATTTAAGCAAGTGGACACCAAGAAAGGAGAACACAGAAATGTATTACGTACATTCCAGTCAGATATTTGAACCATGAAGCAAGCTATTCATTTTATTTCTTTCTACAGGATTGGGTTATATTTTCTAAAGAACCCCATCTGACACCAAGGAGCCAAGTGTATAGCAAAACCCAAACTGGACTAGTCCTTTTTTGTTTGTTGGGTTTTGTTGTTTTTTTTTTTTTTTTTGGTTTGGGAACCCGTGCTTCCTGGACTTGCATGTCTATTTTCTTCACCAAATAGGATAATTTTCTTTTATTATTTTTTCAAATAGATTTCCAATTTTTTGCTTTCTCTTCTCTTCTGGCACCCCTATGATGTGAATGTTGGAACACTTGAAAGTGTCCTAGAGACTGCTTATACTCATTTTTTTGGATTTTTTCTTCTTGTTGTTGTAATTGGTTTTTTACTTCTTTATGTTCCAAACCATTGATTTGGTTCTCAGCTTTATTCACTCTACTGTTGTTTCCCTGTAAATTGTTCTTTATTTCAATTAGTGTATCCTTCATTCAGACTAGAACTTTTTTATGCTATTGAGGTCCTAATTTCCTTGAGCATCCTTCTAACCAGTGTTTTAAACTGTCTAATAGGTTGTTTATCTCCATTTTCTTTAGTTCTTATTCTAGAGTTTTGATCTGTTATTTGGGCCATGTTTCTTTGTCTCCTCATTTTGGCAGCCTCCCTGTGTTTGTTCCCATGAATTAGGTAGAGCTGCTATTACTCCCTGTCGGTAGCATGGTCTAATGTAGTAGGTGTCCTGTAGGTGTCCTGTAGGGTCCAGTGGAATAGCCTCCCCTATCACCTGAGCTGGGTACTCAGGGTGCATCTTTTGTGTGGGCTGGGAACACCCACCTCTTGTGGTTGAGCCTTGGTTGCTGTTGGCAAGTCAATGGGAGGGATTTACCCAGGCCAGTCAGCTGCAAGGATTGGCTGTGACCATTGACCACCAACCTCTGCCCTCTTTGGATCATCGCTTGCAGGAGCAGGATGGTGGTTCTCCAACATGGTCTGTAGCTGTCCACTGGGTTTCCTGCACGGTGCAGGCCAAGTTCAGCCTCTGCCTATGTTTTGCCCAGAACCACCCTGTCTAATTTAGAACAATCTAAGATGGTACCTACTTGTCATCCATGTTTTTTTTCAAAACACATATCATTGTCTTTTGAAACTTCCATCTAAAAACATGGCATCAAGGTATTTACTACTTTGTAATAACTCTTTTTCTCTCCCCCGTTTTGTCTGTCTTAGTTTCCTCAGGCATCACAACATTTCTAAAAGGGGTATTCCATAGCAATATAAAAGCATACTATTTCATTGCAAAGCCTATTTTTCATAACATGTTACAAAATAAGTGTTTAATATGTTATTAAATATGCTGGGGATCTCATAAAGACAACCCTGAAAATTTAGCGCAGATTCTCCTTTGCATCTCAGTGGGTCTTGGTGCCTTTCTGTCCCAATTTGGGCTTCAGTATTATGAAAGATTTAAAGTATTTCTTTGGTTTCTGGTACCTGGACACTTGAGAATAAAAATGCATGTAATGCTGTTATACAAGAAAGAAGTTTCAAGGGTTGTATCCTTTACATAGCCCATACTTGTAACAGAAAGCTTTTTGATCACCCAACATACTTATTTCCATTCATCTTTTTATTTTTACCATTTATCTTTTTGTTTTTAAGTAAACTAATTACCAGCAAATACCTTCACTGACTTGGACTGTTTTGAAAGTTTTGGGCAAAAACTATTATGTATCCCTCCACCTTAAAACTATAGCAATACAAATATTTAGAGATTCTGCCTTATAGAGTCAGTCTGTGCACATATTTTACATAGCTATGTTCAAATTTAATATCTATTGTTTTGCTCTATTTTAACATTTTAATGTAATGTTTCTGTGTTGATATATAGTTTGAATTATCATTTTTGTATCTTCATAACTTTAGCCACTTTTCCTATTAATTACCTTTCAGAGAAAACATGTTCATCTGTTCAGTTCTCTGCAGAACATAATTGCAGATATTTAAAAAAAGAACTTGGGTGTAGAAGTTTTTCTGTAGCAGAGCATTCACCTTTGGCATCTATTGAACACAGAACATTCAAACTCTAAGGCCAATGTGCATTGGGTCAAGAAAGCTCATTCTCCTATTTCAATTTGAAATGTCAGTTTCTCTCTCTTTTTTTTTAAGATTTTTTATTTCATTATTTTTAGAAAGAGGGGAAGGGAGAGAGGCAGTGAGGGAGAGAGACATCAATCAATGTATGGTTGCGTTTCACCTGCCTCCAGCCACAGACCTGACTGGAGACCTGGTTTGCAACCTGGTAATGTGCCCTGGCTGGGGAATCGAACCTGCGACCTTTGGGCTCACAGGCAGCACCTTATCCACTGTGCTACCAGCCAGGGCCTTGAAATGTCAGTTTCTTAGTTAAAAGCCCAGGATCTCTCTCTGCCTGCCCTCAGATTGCCTATGAGGAAATAGTACATCACTTATCAGTGCACAGCTGCTTACACATATCTGGATTAAGCACACAAATGTATATCAGGTCTGGCATTGGCTTTAATTTATAAAATACTGCAAAACTCATCCAGGTCCTCAAATTTTAACTTCTATTTCACTTCTCCAAAACACTTATAATGAACACTCCTCTGTCATAGTCATTTTCCAGTTTATTTTTCACAAAGTTAACCTTTTCATTCCTACCAATTCTCTAAATGAAATGGCTTGCTTTTTGAACCTGGGAAGGCATCCTCCTAAGTAAAGATGCAGAGACCTATTTAGTAGTGAGGACTCCTTACTGTCTTTAAAACCTCAAAGTACTGATATGAGAATAAAAGTATGATAGCTAACATTTTTAAGGACTTTGATCAGTCGAGCACAGTATGTAGTACTTATTTTTAAAATTTTAATTATCACAAAATCTTAGGAGATAGGTATTACGATAATCTTCATTTTTAGGGGAGGTATTATAACTTCATTTTTAGAGAAGGAAATGGAGTTCCTAAGATTTATTAATACCTTACTCATGACCATTTAATGCATTAATGTTAATGCTGAGATAGGATCGTTGTTTAATTCTACTTAACTTAAAAATCAAGGGTAACCCAAGAATTAAATAACAACATCACTCAGAGAAAATGATAAAATAGCAGCTTTTTCATTACCTGAAAATAGGCTAAATAATATATTTTCCACACATATATCTATGAAGTAGATTATACCTCCTCTCATTCCCCCACATTCCGTGCCTACAAGAAAATTTATAAGGACATCTTTTCTAGACTAGGCTTCAGAATGTTCCCAAGAAAGTTGTCTAGGCCACCACCAGCCATCACCTGGGGCAGACTAAACACAGGACTCTTACTGCCTCTCTAGGACACTGATACAGGCCCACTGGCTGGACACTTGCAAAAAGGTAGCTGTGATCTGTACACTAAGCAAAGAGTATGAGAGAATATCATCTCCTTCACAAAAAACTGGTGAGAGGATTAAATGTGTTTAAATAAAGTTCCAGGTAACTTGATCAATGTTTACTCCACAGGAAAACATTATTATGAGCCAGGCACTTTTCTACATTCTTAGGACATACATCAATCAGTAAACACAACAAAGATAAATCCATCTCACTACCACCACCTTGCACAAAGCATAAGGTGAGCAAAGAGTATTCTCCAAATTCAATGTCGTTTATACATGTATTTATTCATCGAGTGTTTTCAGCACCCTGATTATCCACTATATGCCTTACTTTGAATATTAAGTGAACTGATCTTTGTTTGATGAATATTAAAAAATTCAAAAAAAACTTTTACTCAATAAAGAGCTCTTGATTACCTGTCTGGTGTGGCTAAGTGTATTGAGTGCCAGCCTGTAAACCTAAGGGTCGCCAGTTCAATTCCCAGGCAGGGCACAGGGCTGGGTTGCAGGCCAGGTCCCCAGTTAGGGGCGCACAAGAGGCAACCACACATCAATGTTTCTCTCCCTCTTTCTACCCACCTTTCCTCTCTAAAAATAAATAAATAAAATCTTTTTTAAAAAGGGAGATCTTGATAGGAAGAAACCAACTGTAATAAAATTTGTGAGGCATTATAGAACAGGTAAATGTAAACAGTTCTGGAAGTATAAGCAATATTGACCCTATCTAAATGCATGAAACTTAATTTAAAATATAAATGTGTAGCCCTGACTGGTGTGGCTCATTGGGTTGGGTTTCATTCCATGAACTGAAGGGTCACTGGTTTGATGCCTGGTCAGGGCACATGCCTGGGTTGTGGGCCAGGTTCCCAGATCGATGGATGTAAGAGGCAACCAATTGATGTTTCTCTCACACATCAATATTTCTGTCCTTCTCTTTCTCTCTCAATCCCCCTCTCCCTAAAAATAGAAAATAAAGTCTTATAAAATAATTTAAATCAATGTATATATGTTTAAACCATATTAATAGATGTGAGCATTATTGTAAAGGGTAGTGTCCTTTCTCAACTGGTTTTAATAGAATTTCATCTCAATTATATTTGCTTATTTTTTATAAAAGAAAAGTACACCATTGATCCATACTGTACTTAAATATCTGTATATTATGTATTAAGCATGTGTGGTAAGTGGCTCAGTAGGGTACAACTATCACATGTTCAACCTCATATTCTCTGAAGGAACATTTTAATTCAGAGGTGGATCTGGGCATGCCTCACAGGTTTAATTTCGTTAGCATAGTCCTGACCTTTGCATTGTACTAATATACAATCTTGTTTCCCTAAGGACTAAGCTGTTCATTATGTTTTCTGCCTGAAGCTTAGAGCACATGGATTTCTAATTACCAGTTTATAAACTGCCAAGTCATGCCTGTCAAGTGACTATTTTCAACCAAACAGCTTAAAAGTTACTCAAGTCAACTCAGGTAACTGAAGTATGAACTAAAATCTGCAGGTTGCAAAGGATGCTGCAGGTGTGAGAGCTGAGTTCAGGATAGTAAGTGACCATGAGAACAAGCGTACAGGACATCTGCAGCTCTAAAATGACCCACCACTGTAACTGATATACAGTGGCCAGAAATTTTAGCTTTCATTATGATAAACAATTCTCTAGAAAATTTGTATATATGACCTGAGAAACTTTAAAAGCCCTTGTGTGACAATTCAGTCATTTATACATCAATATATTTAAAGTTGTGCATATAAGTTAGAATTAGGATCACCAGGAAGTAATGAAGACCTAAAATAATGTTTATTAAAGACAGAATTTTATTTTTTAATAAGTAAGAGGGAGGAGGTAGCTCTAGTCCAGAAGTCTTATGGAACCAAGGTCCCTTCCAGCTCCTCACTTAAACATCTGTAGGGCATAGTTCTCATATTTGTGGTTTAAAAGGGAAGTTAAACTCCTGGCTGGTGGCACAGTGGATAAGACACTGGCCTGCGAACCCAAAGACTGCTGGTTTAATTCACAGCCAGGGCACATAACCAGGTTGTAAGCCAGGTCTCCAGGCAGGTCTGTAGCTGGAGGCAGGTGAAAGACAATCATACATTGATGTCTCTCTCCCCCTCTGCCTCTCTTCCTTCCCCTCTCTCTAAAAATGATCAATAACATATTTTTTTTTAAATTAAATAACATTTTTAAAATAATAAATAAATAAATGAAAGGGAAGTTAAAGCTCCAGGGATCAGATTTGGGTTATAGGATATTTAAAAATAAAAATGGAAAAAAAGTAGGTCATTGTGCATTAGGATTTTCAGAAGTTGCTTCATGTTTACATTGGACTGGCCAGATTTAGTCACATGCTCACTCCTCAGGGCAATGAAGGCAGAAAAATGTTCTGTGTTACTTTGGTAGTCATCTGTTTCTGCTGGAACATGGACATATTCTGACTAGAGGACAGAGGAGAATGGCCAGTAAAAGGTCTCTTACTACTCTCTGCCTTATTATTTGACTAATTGGGTGAGTTAAAAATGCTTTGAGACTATAAAAATAATTAAAAGCTGAATTATTTACAGACAAAATAGGAAGACAGTAGTGCAAAATGGCTAGATAGGACAATAACAAGGTAAAGAATTAAGTCAACCTTTGTAACATTAAAACTTGAGAGAAAATAGTACACTTTCAATAGGTGACTAGAAAGGAACATGAAGGAATACATAGATCTTTATCAGTTGGAGAACAAGCTAATAAAGAACAAAAATTAAACCCAATTAGAGAAGGAATCATTAAACAGAAAAGTTGTCACCCAGACTTGAATGTTCTAGAAATTATCTGCATAGATAATTGACTTTTAAATGCAAATTTTAATTAAAATTTATTCTTTAAAGTCATTTTAATATTTAAAAAAACATCTGAAGTCTATGAAATTTAAGTGAAAACAGGGCTAGGAGGTCTAAAACATAACAAAAACATTTTTCTTTCAAAACAAATGACTTCATAGAAAACTTCAAAACCTCATGTGGAAAGAAACATTTTCATTCAATAATGTAAAGAATTCTATCATGAGTAAATAAATAATGGAAGACAATGACATAATGAGTAACTATGGGAAACAATATATTAGAGCTGGACCTTGTAGGAAAATAAGGATATCAACTGGAAACATAAAAACTTGAGCTGGAGAGTTAAGAGGTGGAAATGTAGCAAGGGAAACCATTATGCAACTTCTAATTGGTGCAGGATATAAAAGATTTATTTGAGTAGAAAATATTACATAGCTTGCAGTCCATTCTAGACCACTGTCTTCTCTGCTCATCCCACAAATTCATCCCTACTTAAATTGAGAGGAAAGGAATCATCATTGTTTAAGAAGCTGGCCATCATGCATTGGCCTATCATATATCACTTTCGTAAACATCTTTCAAACCCTAAATGTCTTAGTAAAAGTCACATTATGGTAAAATTCAGACCAAGTACTACTAGACATCAAGTAATATACAGATAGGTAAGGTCTCTTGCATGGAAATAATTCTAAGCTGTGAAATAAGACCATGTCCCAGGCCTGAGGACACCAAGACATCTGTTCCCAGGACGCTTGAGTTATGAGAGCTGGCCAACAGAATTTACCTCAAGATTCACAAAGCCTAACAACAACAACAAAGGGAAAACCAAAAATGTGTCTTCGACCTCAGACAAGCTAATAAGTGTATTTCCTTCCTTTTTAATTGTATCCACCACAAATTAAAATAGTAAAATTGGTTATTCTGTTATGATACTGTATCAGTAGTCAGTTTTATATGCTATTGGTAAATATATTTAATGAGTTTTTTTGACAAAACTTTTTCAAATAATAAAGTTTTGAAGCTATTAAAGGCATTCTTGGTGATAAAAATGAGCCCATTTTGAGAAATAGAACTTTACATCTTTGTAGAAAATCAATTCAGTTAAGTAGAACTCCATATTTATGTTCTTTTTCTAAATAGTTGAAAAGACATCAGTCTACTTTTATAATAATTAGTATTTTAATCCCAACAGAATAAAAACATTTAATTTATCCTCCATGCTATTTTCAAAGTAAGAGTTAAGGAAGTTGTGAAGAACATTTCTCCTCTCATCATTTCAAGCTATCCTGAGATAGTTAATGGTGCCCTAAAATCAAGAAATTATTGAGATGTTTAAACCTTAGCTACAGCCTTAGGACAAGTTTATAATAAACAAACAATACACCATCTGATACTTTAGTATTTCTGTCAAAACAACTATAAGGTTTATTTCACACACACAATAAAAAAAGTGAAAATCAATGTTGACTGGAACATGTCTCTCATACAGCACCACTTTGATTCTGAAAACAAAACTTTACTTTTCTCTAGGGAATTACAGAGCAAAACCAAGGAGGCTGTATTAGAAATCAGTAACTCTAGATCTAGTTTCAGATAAGACACACTGCACCTAGGATTAAACCAATTAGCGAGCTTCTAAGCAGGGGGCATTTCTCTCCAGAATCATGCAATACCATCATTTGAGGATAGGATGAAAATGTATTGTGTAAAATATAGTTTAAAAAATGCCCTTCATTTTAACACATGAATTGATGGTAGTGCATGTATAAAATATACATATCCTGCAAGCACAAGTTTAAAACATTATTGATAGAGCTATGCAATCAAAAGTTTAGAGATCACCAAAAAAGACTAGAGCTAGAAGACTGTTTTTATTTTACGGTTTTACAACTTATTCTGAAGTAGTCATTTAACTTCTCTGGTGGAAAGAAGGTGAGAATCATTAATAGAGCAAAGCCCTAAGAACCACTGGATAAGGGAGTAGAGTGTCCAACATGCTAAGATGCTGTAAGAAGCAGCGATAAACAGGGTAGCACTCACCTTACCTAAGGGAACTATTTACTCTTCAGCTCTAGCTGATGGCTCTCTGCAAGTAAGTGCATTCAGACTAACCCAGAGCATCCAAAATTTTAGATTTTATATTAACTTTCATGAGTTTTAAAAGACTGTTTAGGCACAAAAGACAAGCAGAACAAAGTAAAACATTATGGTCCTAACACCACCGTGGGATAATTTGCTCTGGGCTACTGGTTGGGAGCATGAACTGGAGAGTGGGCCAGAGAGAGCTAAAGTCTCAGCTAACATGCTATCACCCACAGTTTGTTTGACTTGGCTCAGTTCCTAATTAGGCTAGACTTGTTTCTTCATATGCAATATGAGAATAACAACAGTCTGCTTTCTGGGTAGTAGTGAGGGTTAAGTGACAAATGCATGCAAGCTACATTAGCATTGTGACAAGTGGTAAATCCCTGGTGACTCTCATAACCACTGAGTTTTTATTACTTACCAAGCACTGTCAATAATAATACCCGATTTAAATTCTTTCACAAATCTTTAAGAACGTAATCTGTGTTAGAGAGAAAACTGAGAATCAGAAAGAAATAAACTATGCCTTAAATCACTACCGAGTAACAGCACTGAATAGAGTTGCTGGGATTCCAACTTTAATGATCTTCCCCAAAGTCTGAGTTTCAAGTTCTTTATAGCAACATATTCCTATCACACACAGATTCCCAACTGTAGAATCAGCATCTTCTGTACTGAAGAAAACAGCTGAGTGGTTTCAGACTGTGATTTCTTAGTTCTATTTAGAAAATAAAACCAAAATGATCTCTTTTCTCATGATGTTTTATGATCTGAAAACTTCAAATAAAAAACTTTATTTTCAAAATTGTATGTGTTACCCTGAATCTGAAATCTTAATTAACTCATGCAAGAAAATTAAAACAAGGGTTCCTCAAAGAAGTAAACAGACCATGGAACATAATTATCAGTAGTGCCAAATTAATTAAGAACAATACCACCATCTTTTACTAAAAGCAATCTGACTTTTTGTCTAGGAATGCTATAATTTCCCTTTTACCTTTACTTCAGATTAATATCATGAAGAAAAAAATGATTTTGTATAAGAGAATTGTCATTAATATTTATGTAGTAAACATGTAACTGCAAATTTATTAGGAGAGAATAATTTATTTAAAGTTTCCTAGTTTTTCATTATGTTAGAAGCAATTGCTTCTGACATTTTATTTTCAGTCTCCATGCTAAGAAATGAAGATGGAAGCTAGGCTATCCTCTTAATGTTATTCAAACCTAAAATTTTCTGCATATTATATTTTATTTTCCATACTATAAGCCAGAAGTTTGCAAACTATGGCAAGTAGGTCAAAACTGCTCTTCTACTTGTTTTTTAAATAAAACTTAATGGCATGTTATTTTTTTGAAGTGATTGTCATTGGGGTTGTTTTACTTTCCCTTTGTTAGTTCATTATTGGTGTATACAAATGCAATAATTTCTGGATATTAATTTTGTATCCTGCTACTTTACTGAATTCATTTATCAGATCTGGTAGTTTCTTGGTGGAATCTCTAGGGTTCTCTATGTACACTATCACGGTCATCTGGAAATAAGGACAGTTTTACTTCTTCATTTCCAATTTGTATGCCTTTTATTTTTTCTTCTTGTCTGATTGCTTTGGCTAGAACTTCCAGTACTATGTTGAATAAGAGAGGTAGAAGGTAAACACTCCTGACTTGTTCCCATTCTTAAGGGAAATGCTTGTAGTTTTTGCATATTGAGTATGATGCTGGCAGTGGGTTTGTCATATACTCACTTTATTATGTTGAGGTATGTTCCTTCTATTTCCATTTTGCTGAGAGTTTTGTTTTGTTTTTTAATCATAAATGGGTGCTGGATTTTATCAAATGCATTTTCTGCATCTATTGACATGATCATGTGATTTTTATCCTTCATTTCGTTTATGAGGTGTATCTCATTTATTGATTTGTCAATGTTGGACCAACCTTGCACCCCTGGAAGAAACCCCACTTGATTTTAGTGTATGATCTTTTATATGTATAACTGTATTCTATTTGCTAATGTTCTATTGAAGATTTTAGTGTCTATGTTCATCAGGTATATTGGCTTATAATTGTTTTTGTAATGTCTATCTGGTTTTGAAATTAGAATAATGCTGTCCTCATAAAATGAGCTTGGGAGTCTTCCCTCCTCTTGGAGGGAATAGTTTGTGAAGGAGAGGTATTAGTTCTCAGAACATTTGGTAAAATTCAACTGTGAGGACATCCTGGTCCAGGACTTTAGTTTGTTGGGATTTTTTTTTATTATTATTGCTTCAATTTCACTAGGTATGATATGTCTATTCAAATTCTATGATTTTTCCTGATTTTGTTTTGGAAGGATATAAAAAACCTGTACTCAGAAACTTCCAAGATACTCAAGAAATTGGAGAAGATACAAATAAATGAAAGCATATATTGTGTTCATGCACTGGAAGAATTAACACTATTAAAATGTCCGTACTACCCAAAGCAACCTATAGACTCAATGCAATTGCTATGAAGATACTAATGATGCTGCTTCATAGAAACAGAATATTTAAAAAATGTTTGGCCCTGGCTGGTGGCTCAGTGGATAGGCACCAGCCTACGAATCCAAAGGTTGCTGGTTCAATTCCCAGCCAGGGCACATAACCAGGTTGCAAGCTAGGTCCATAGCTGGAGGCAGGTGAAAGGTAACTAACATTGATGTTTCTCCCCCTATCTGCCTCCCTCCCTTCCCCTCTCTCTAAAAATAATAAATATTTTTAAAATTTTTCACAGAACTACAAAAGGCCTTAAATAGCCACAAAAAGAACATAGTTGGAGGACTCACACTACCTAATATCAAACTATACCATAAGGCTGTAGTAATCAAAACAGCATGGTACTGGCATAAACACACACATAGACCAATGGAACAGAATAGATAGTTCAGGAATAAACCCATGATTTATAGTCAATTAAAAACTGACAAAGGAAGCCAGGGCATGCAATGAGCTAAAGATAATTTATTCAATAAATGATGCTAAAAATTAGATACATGCCAAAAAATGTAACTAGGCCACCTTCTTATGTCATACACAAGAGTGAATTCAAAATAAAGACTTAAATGTTAGATCCTAAACCATAAAAATCCTGAAACAAAACAGGCAGTAAAATCTCAGACAATGCTCATAGCAATATTTTTTCTAATATACCTCTTCAGGCAAGAGAAACAAAAGGAAAAATAAGTAAATGGGACTACATTAAACTAAAAAGATTTTGCACAGCAAAGGAAACCATCAACAAAATGAAGAGACAACCCTACTAACTGGGAGAACATATTTGCTAATATATTTGATAAGAGGTTAATACCCAAAATTTATAAAGAACTTATAAAAAAAAACAGTATCAATAAACAAACAGTACAATTAAAAACTGGACAAAGGACCTGAATAGACACTTTTCAAGAAAAGACATGCAAATGGCCAATAAACATATGGAAAGAGGCTCAATGTCACTAATCATCAGAGAATGCAAATTAAAACCCCAATGAACTATCACCTCATACCATTCATAAATCAACAAACAACAAGTGTTGGTGAGGATGTGGAGAAAGGGGAACACTTTTACACTGCTGGTGGGAATGCAGACTGATGCAGCCACTATGGAAAGCAGTATGGAGATACCTCAAAAAATTAAAAACGGATCTGCCTTTTGACCTGGAAGTCCTGCTTCTGGGACTATGTCTGAAGAAAACCAAAACACTGATTCAAATAAAAAATATAAGCACCCCTATGTTCAGTGCAATGTTATTTATAATTGCCATGATCTGGAAGTAGCCCAAGTGTCCATTAGTAGATGAGTGGATAAAACAACTAGGGGATATCTACACAATGGAATACTACTTGGCCATAAAATATTTTTTAAAAAGAAAAAGAAAATTTTACCTTTGTGACAGCACAAATGGACCTGAAGAACACTATGCTAAGTGAAAGAAGTCAGTCAGAGAAAGATAAATACTATATGATTTCACTCATATGTGAAATCTAATGAACAAATTGAACTAATAAGCAAAACAGAAATGGACTTAAAAGAGTGGATGGCAGCTCTGGAGAAGGGGGTTTAGGGATGGAAGGATTGAAAAAACAGGAAAAAGTACTCAGACACAGACAACAGTGTGGTGATTGCGGGGGCAGGGTGGAAGTGGGTAGAGATGGAAGAGAATATAAGGGGGATAGATGGTAATGGAAAAAGCACAATAAAAATAATTTTAATACTTTACCGGGACATTATCATGCTCATTTATTTATGGGGTTTGTTTTGTTGTTTTGTACTAAAATGGCCCTTAAGCTCCTTAGAAATAGTTAAGATAAAGTAAATGTCTCCTTTGAGCAGCCTTTCTTTTTTTCTTGTTTTTTTACTAGAACCTAAGAGTGGTAAAAAACATGAGACCATAAGCACAAGTATAAGGAAAATAGCAAAGTAAAAATAATATTTGTTTAAATAATTGCCTACATAATACAAGCACAAAAATAAAGATTAATTCAGATTATACAAAACCACATCCACATATTGCATTTTTGTCTTCAGTAATATAAAAATAAATATTGCATGATACATTAGTAAAAGTAATAAATTCAGACTTAGCAAAGGAGAGATTTTACTCAAAAGTATTATTGCAATAAGGTTGGAAAGGCAATTGAAAGAAGAAGAAATGTCTGACCTAAGATCTATAAGCATCCCAAAAGGTAAACAGAAAGGGCTTTACTTTTATAAGGAGGAATAAACTATCCTAGAAAGAGCCAGCAGTGGTGTATCAGTCAGGAAACACCAAAGAAATGAAACCAGTCAGGAAACACCAAAGAAATGAAACCAATCAGATATGTAAGAACAAGCTAAAAAAAAACAGGAAAGCTAGTTAATGTAATTCAGTCCCAGGTAGAGGACCTGTGATGTGAGTCCTGGATTGAACTCAAAAATCTGAGAGGCAGGAGCACCTATGTTCAAGGGCAGAATAAGGTAGATGTCTCAGCTCAGAGTCAATTTGCCTTTCCTCTGCCTTTTCCTTCTACTGAGACCCTCAGGTGATAGGATGAAGCCCCCTAGCAGTGAGGACAGCAGTCTTCCTTATTGGGTCTACTGATTCAAATGCTAATCTCTTCCACAGATACTCACAGACACCCCCCAAAATACCAGCAGCTACCTGCAAAGTCCTTAGCTCAGTTAAGTGGACACAGAAAATGAGCCACCACACACAGGGAGGTCAAATGAGTGAAGGTGGTATGATCTCACAGTATGTAGATAAGCAATGCTTTACCTGTGGTCAGTCTGTTCTCAGGGGAGGGTGTTATGCAGGGGCCATGTTCTGGCCCAGGCTGAGGGTGGGTCAAAACTCTTGGGCCTAGCGAAGGAGGAAAATGCAAGTTTGATGAACACGCGTTTTGCTGTGATTGGTGAGGGCAAAACAATTCAGCTAATCATGGGCCTGGCTCCCTCATAACTAAGCAAGGAGCACTCATGAATCCTAAGTGACAGGTAGGATGTTTCTTTGCAGTAAGCCATTGCAGAAACATAAAAATGGTGGTGGTGGTGGGGGGGGGGGGGTTCTTAATCCTCAGGGGGTTCTGAGAGCTTGGGACTACAGTAAAATTCAGCATTGTCAAATCATACAACTAACCCAACAGCAACAAAATCATTCAGGTGATAGGGTACTGTGTGAATTAGGTACTGTGTGAATTAGGAATATAACCAATGAATGTAACGGGAGAGTTGGATTCATTTGGGAGAAAACCCAAACTCAGTCACGTCACATTAATAATATTTTAGCCTCAAGGAATGACTTCAAAACCATTTTAGTAATAATGCCATTTTAGTTATAAAGACATTTTAGAAGTGTAAATGCCCTGTTAAAATTAAAGGGAAATAAATTTTTATGTTTTATTGATGTAGCAAGAAACACAGAGCTGGCCTCTAGAACTCTAGAATAGTACCAAATCACACAGCAAGGCTGCCACCAGACAGGAAAGGGAGCATCATCCATATAGGTTATGAGCTTAGAAAAAAGCATCTAAACTTTACACTCATTTATTCTATTTTCTTATATTTGCAAAACAAAGGATGCAGCAGGAGCATTTTAGTAATACCAGGATGGACAAAAAGGAGCCACATTCAAAGCCTCACAAGCTTGGGGGAGGCCTGCACGGCAGCCATACAAGGGGCCTAATGGACCTCAAGTCACCACATAGGATGGTCTCACATAGGATGTGAGAAACCATAGGATGGTTTCACATAGGAAATCAAAACGTAACTAAAAGTGAGTCACAGTGAGTACCCTAGGCTGGTGTCTTCCTTGAAAAGGTCACTCTTTACCTTAACTGAGCCTGTCTATTGTCTTTTCTACCTATGGTAACACATCCTTGGCTCAGAGGAACCGCTCTATGCAGACCCTTCAGGGCACAATCTCCCACCAGGGCAGAGATCACTGGAGCCCCTCATTGTTGCTTTGCTCTCTCCCATGCCACCTCTATGTGCCTTAATGTTCACTGTGACTATCCTGTACCCACCAATGTAAAAGGAGTATGAGGTCCTGACTGGTGGCTCAGTGAATAAGGTATCAGACTGCGAACCCAAAGGTTGCTGGTTTGATTCCCAGCCAGGGCCCATAACCAGGTTGCAAGCCAGGTCTCCAGCCAGGTTCTTAGCTGGAGGCAGGTGAAAAGCAACCATATACTGATATCTCTCTCCCTCTCTCCCTTCCCTTCTCTCTAAAAATCATAGTAAGAAGAAAGATGTATCTGTTTTACTTTTTATTCAGTCTCTGAGTTCCCTGCTGTGCTTTCTTCCGCTTCCTTAATCTATCACCAATGCATTTCATGTAACCCACAGTAGGCCTCGTCCTTTGATTCTAATATATAAAATAAAGTGCAAAACTGCCTTTCTCTGGAGCTTTTTCTCTATTTATTGCAATTTTTTGCTTCCCAGCAATTGTCATCAGTTTGGCTTAAATAAACTCAAAAATTCCCTATAGGTTTTCATATTTCTTACATTGACACCAGTAATGAGTAAAGTTTTAGAATTGGGGTGGGGCAAATTACCATTTCTCTTTGAGTAATTTAGATCAAAAATAAAGGTTATTGAGCCTGTACTCTGAACCAAACACTGGTCTAGATGGTGGTGGGAGAGCACAGAGGAAAACAGAAGCAAAGGACCTTGACTTTGTTGTATTTCATTTCCAGTGGGGAAGAAAAAAAGTAAATAAATAAGAGGCCTATATTATATGTACTTTTCATTAGTTGGTATGAAGTTAAATTATGTCTGCCCCAACCCAAATTTTTGAGTTTTAACCCCCAGTACCTCAGAATGCGACTGTATTTAAAGATTGAGTCTTTAAGGGGCAGCTAAATTAAAATGAAGTCATTGGGTGGGCCATGGTCCAACATGACTAGTATCCTTTTTAAAAGAGGATATTCGGACACAGATAGACACAGAGGAAATACTACAGGAAGACAGAGAGATGTCCATCTACAAGCCAAGGAGAGAGGCCTCAAGAACTGGTCTGGGAATCCTTGGTCACTGAAATGAAGAGAAAATAAATTTCTATCGTTAATGCTCCCCAGCCTGTGATACTTGCTATGTCAGTGCCAGGAAACAATAGTGGTAAGTGTAATGGGACGATAAAACTGTGATGTGAAAAAGTATGATGGATGAAAAGAAGGGGGAGGGGGCAGCACAGCCTGTGTGAAGGGATGATGTTTTGATTGGACCCAGTCACACCAGCACCCAGGGGAGCCAGGAAGATGATGACAGAAGGCCACAAACGAGGCCAACATGGCTGAAGGAAGTGAGGAAAAGGGAGAACAGTCTGAGATTATTTGGGAAAGGTCAAAGTTAAGCAGGGTTTCTTGCTCTTTGGAGTCTATAAAACATCTGGAAACTATGCCAAGGTCCAAAGAACATAGTTTTTACTCCTTTCTCACTTTTGACACCCATATAAATAAATCTTCTGGGTGCTAAAGTCAGGAATGTGGTAAAACTTAACTTTACTCTCAAAGTGCCAAGGGTAATAAAAATCACATCGAGGATTTGATAGGCTTCATTGCCCACATAGTATATTCTATTGTCCATCATAAGTTGGTCACCTTTGAGAGATACAGAAAATAGAGCACTATAAGGAAGAAGCAGAGAATAAAAGCTGATTTGAGGATGTACAGATAGTCATGAAAAAACTACATTAGGTAGTCTGTGCTGAAAGCCATGTTTCCAAAATTGTTTTTATGATCTGAAATAACATAAGGAAGATAATGGTTAAAAAAAGAAGAGAAAGAAAACCATGACACAAAAATACCATCCTGTCATTGCAACTCCCACATAGACAGGATTAGATATACTATGAAAACCCAACCCAATTGAATGTCCAGGAAAACTTCTAGCTTTAAAAAAATGTATTTCTTAGGGCAGGCATATCAAATTCCTTAAGATTAGAAAAATAAAATTTATACTGACATATAAAAAAGTTTATCAAGGGTTGAAAATTAATGGCAGGTACTCTTCTCCCTCACTTATCTCTGAAACAAATGCCAAGTATTGCCAGTCTCTCCTGACCCTCTAATAGCCTACATTGCATTCCTCTCAATGGGGATGCTCTCAACCACTGTAAATCAAGGAACATTGTTTGATCTACTAAATACAATTCTCTTTTTCATCCTCTTTATGTGATACCCTTCAAGTCGACCTTTGTCTACCTAAATGGTGATGGAGAGGATGTTAGCAGCTTGTCACAAGAATATATAAAGACAAGAAAGAGATAATCTCCCTCTCACTGTTATAAGACAACAGGTTTGAAAGGCTGATATTATTATAAGAAAAGATTGTTCTAAATTCTTTCTTCTGCCATTTTGGAATTAGGATACAGGCTTGGTGGCCTGATGGGCTAGTAACAGACCTTATGAAGGAGAAAAATAAAATGATCTAAGTATTTTTCAAAGTAATGGCATCTTTTGAAGTTATACTGCAAATGCCTTGATATGGAAGTTTTATTTTAGGGAGAGGTTGGCCAAATAGCAAGCAGAGGACAGTATTGATTTTAGTCCTAATAGCAGAAGATACTTAGACACATACCTGATAGATGTTTTCAGGGCCAAAGTCGCAGGAAGGGGTGATAGATTAGCAAATTTGAGGAAAGTGTGGAATTCTAAAAGCCAATAGTCTTATAGCCTATACCCAAGTTAACCTGGAAGCAGCCATATCAAAATAAACTGAGCAATGAGGCAAAGACTGAGCCTCCTTCAGGTGCAATGTAGCATAGTATATAGAAGCCCAAAGGTTCCCACATACCCACAAGTACATGGAGGCAGTGAAGTTGAGGGTCAACAGACCTGCCCTCAGCAGCCTCCAATAGCATAATAGAGGGAGATTCCAAGGAAAAACACAAAGAGGCTAGCAGACCAAATTAGGAAGTTGGTTGTGCCAGGGTCAGAGGAAAAACCTGGAAAAATACCTTGACACAAAAAGGAAAGAGACTAGTTGTCACAAGGTAGTAAGCCAGATTTAGTGAATATCTAGCAGAGAGACTGGGAAGATTCCAGAAGATGTCATGGGAATGTCAGCACCCTTTCTGATCCTTCATCACCACAAGGTATTGAATCATTCCCTCTCCCATACAAATGCCAACCTGAAAGGGAATGAGAGTAGAACTCTAAAACTGAGTATTTATCTAAAAAGTTCTTTCATTGTTATAGTAGATTGAATTATCAATTTGAAATCAAGTCTCAAGTTGCCATCCCCATTGATATGTTATTCAGGAAAATAAGAGTCCCAGGAGAAAAATCCATCTAGTTAGTTTAAAAAAATTATAATAATAATAAAAATTTTCCCCATCGGTGTATTTGTGAACCCAATAAAAAACATAATGGAAATATTAAAGTGTGTGGGCCAGTTCTTTTTTTGGATGGTGCGAAGGTGAGTTAAAAACATTTGTTCTCTGGAAATTTTTTCTTCCTAAGTGCTAAGGATACTCCCAAATTTCTCACAATAAGTTGTCTTTTACTTAAAATAGACTGAACTTATAAAAGTATCATACATGTGAACCCAAAGGTCACTGGTTCGATTCCCAGTCAGGACACTTAACCAGGTCTCCAGCCAGATCCGTAGCTGGAGGCAGGTAAAAGGCAACTATATGTTGATGTTTCTCTTTCATCCTCCCTCCCTGTGCTCCTCTCTAAAAATAGTAAAACTCTTTTTTTAAAAGTATCATACAAATACTTTTGATAATAAACATTAAAATGTACATACTGGTTATGGGTTCATCAGAATATTTTAAATAACCAATAGGTGCTAACCTGTTCCCCTTACTCTGTTTCTCAATCTTCCCTCGCTCATTGACACATTTTTCTAATTGATTCATCATTTTTATTTTGTAGACATCAAAATCAAAGTCTATAGGTATAGACTATGTTTATTGTGTCACTGTGACTTCCATGTTTATCTCTAATTTCAAAAGAAAGTCTTCAGGATAAAGAAAGAGAACCACATTTACTTGTATGTAGTCATGCACTCCCCTGATCCTGAAAATAGATGAAATAATTTCTTATTATGAAAGTATGTGCTGTGTTCAGATATTTATGATTTTTCTGAGCAATGCCATTCTTATAAAGCAATTCAGTGCCATTCTTATAAAGCAATTTCTATTGGTATTCCTAGTGGGGCTAGTAGTAGACCTTACAAAGGAGGGAAAAGCCAACCTAAGTATTTTTTCAAAGTAATGGCATCTTTTGAATTTACACTGTAAATGTCTGAATGGATAAGAAAATTAAAAATAAGAAGTGACAAACACAAAACTGATTTTTAAAGGTTTGTTTAGTATAGTCCTATAATTTCATTTATTATTTAATATATATAACTTGTATTTTTGTAGTTAACTATTATTGTTACTTATCAATATCTACATTAATCATAAAAATACCAGATTTGTTAATTTTATTGAAAAATTAAAATAGAAACTTAACTAAGCAGTTTTTAATAATGAATTAGTTAAACCAATTAATATGCCATGTCTTGGTTATTCAATCTGATGAAATAGAACAATAGACTAGGTCCTGGATTATAGTTCCACCTCTTTAGATAAGCTTGTCATCTTCGTCACTGACCAAGTATCTGGCTAGCAGTTCTCTCATGTGTCAAATGAGCATAGATTTTACTTCCAAGTCCTTTGATAAGCCTGCAAATTTGTGGCTGACCATTCCAAACTATTGAACACTATGAATGATCTAAACAGGATTAGAATTGGTTATAATGCAAGACTGAAAAAATGAGGCTTTTCTCATCTGATTTTAAAATCTAAAGCATATATGTACATATGTTTTTAAAACTCTAAATATAAAATATATATTTAATATAAATATAATTTTAATGATTTATATAAATTAGATATAAAATATATACTTTATATGTATATTATATATATATAATTGTTTGTTTGATAGTCTACTGGGCTCATTTGTGGTCCAAAAGATAGGTCCAGGTCTGAATCCTTGGCAACTCAGTTGGAAAAAGGGCCTTTGCAAATGAAATTCAATTAAGGATCTTGGGAGGAGGAGTTTATCCTGAATTATCCAGGTGGGCTCTAAATATAATCATATAAAGAGAGAGATAAAGGATATTTTGGCACAGACCTAGAGAAGAATACAGAGGGAAGCAGAAGAGGCAATGTAAGCACAGAGGCAGATATTCGAGTGAGGTGGCCAGAAGGAAGATGAAGAAGAAATACTTTCTATCCTAGAGCACCAAAAGGGAGTGCAGCACTACCCACAACTTGATATGGATTTCTGGCCTCCAGGGTTCTGAGATTAAATTGCTGTTTTAAGCCACTCAGTTTATGTGCATTTGTTATAGGAGCCTCAAGAATACAGGTAGATTCCTTCCAAATCACTTAGTGACTGGGTAACCCACGGTATTACCATGGTGCTCTTTGCTTGAATTCCCAGTTCCCTAGAAACAGGTTTACAAAGGCAGCCAGATGGAGTTCATGAAGCCACCATGGTAGAACTGTTTCAGTCCATACTCATACCTCTCCCTGGGCTTTATTTCTGCTACCTCCTTGCTCAGTCTCCCATTTTGTCCAAAATAGCAGCAGCTACTTATTATTTTCAGTGGCTTATTTTCAGTGGCTTATCATTTCATGTATGAAGTAGCAAAAGGAACATTCCCCAGGTTTTAGAGAAAACTTTCAGAAAATTAGTTTAATGTTATTGTACATAACCATTCACACTACACAAATTTTGAAGAAGCAAAATAGTGTCTTGCAACTTTCTTTTAAAAATTTCCAAATGCTACTTCTGTAGGCCCTCAAATACTAATGTCTTAAATCTCAGACTTGCTTTTATCTTTCATTCCCTACCTACAACCTCTTTGATAGATAAATGTAGTACTTTGTCCTAAATAACAGGATATATAACTTACAATTTAACCTTCTCCTGAATTTATCTCTTTGAATAATGATTTCATTATATTCATTATTTTCCCTCAGTAGTGGCCTAAACCTCATCAGTTAATATGCAGGCAAATACAAAGCCAGATATTAAGTCAAGGTTCCCTGGGAGGTTCCATGTAAAGAAGTTATGCCTGAAAAAGTATAAATCTGGTAGTGATTCCAAGGGGCAAGAACCACACAAACACAGAGATGCTAGACTACATGGAGAAAACAATCTCCAGAAATAGATCTGAAAAATATGATTATTCATTTATTTGAAATTACTAGTCTCAAGTTGTTTCATTAATAAATCAAGTAATGCATTTCTGGATAACTGCCCCCATTTACTCCAAATCAAAGTACTTTTTCTGTGTTCAATATAGTATAATATTTGAAAGACATTTAAACTTACTTTCCTCCTAGAAATTAAAAAAGAAAAGTATTTGGAACACATGAGATATGATATGTTTTTCAATTGGTTTGAGTATGTTCGGTTTGAGTTAGGAGGGACAGAGCAATTTTCACCAATCTATTCTCATTAATCACCAAGTTATCTACCAGAGAGAAAAGCTACATAGCAGGCTATTTATTTTCTTTTCAATGAATTCTTGTGTCATTCCCTTGCAGTTTAATGAACAGTTTCTCCAAATCCTCAGAGCAGTTGATGTTTATTTCAGCAAATAACAGTTTGCAGAAGTACCCATCATTATAGAAGTCTTTTCTGGGAAACTTCTCTGTGACATATTGTGGCCTCTTACTCTGCTGTGCAAAAGAGAGTCATAATAAAGTACCTTATACTCTGCCCAATGCAGCAGTTCTTCAGTAAAAATTAAGCACTGAAATCTAGCAAAGCATTTACATTTTTAAGTTAACAGATTTCAAAATTACTGGTTTTAGATCCAATTTTAAGTTGATTTGTTATTTTTTAATTGAAGTATAATATACATATTTTTCTAGTATACTATGAACTTTCACAAATGCCATACATTCATTCTACCAATGCCCAAATCAGAAAACAGACCAGGACGAGCATCCAGAAGATGACTTCATGCCCCTTTCCAATCACTACCTCTGAGTTCACCACAATTCTGATGTCTATCATCATAGACTAATTTGTTGTGTTTGTACTTTATGTAAATAGAATCATGTGGCATATACCTTGTAACTTATTTCTTGCATTCAACATTATATTTATGATATGCTATTATTATTGATTCTTCATGTATATTCTACATAATAGTATTCTGTTATTTGACTATACCATTATTTATTTATCCATTATACTATTGATGAAAATGTGTTGGTTCAAGTTTGTGACTATTACAAACTTTGGTGAACATTCTTACATACATATCTTTTGATGAAAATAGTCATGAAGTCTGGTCAAGGTGGAGGTGTAGGGAGACATGCTTTGCCACCATGCACAGCTATAAGAAGGATCACAACTAATCTCAAAACAAAAAACACCCTGAACTGCCAGAGAGTTGAACTATATAGAATTCCAACAACTAAGGATTTAAAGAAGCCACCATATTCATCTAAATGGGTAGGAAAGGCAGAGCCGGGGAGCCAGGGTGGAGAGGATATGGTGTGGTGGTGGTAAAGCAGCCATGGAAGCTGGCAAAACAGGCAGACCCACATTCGTGTGTGGTGGATAAAAATTGGGGTGGGGTTCTATCCCAGATCCAAGCCAGACCACATAGCCCAGGGTTTCAGCACTGGGAAAAATAAATCCTCGATTTCTCCCTGTAATACCAGTGAGGATTCTCAGGAAAGTCTGTTTAAAGGGCCACATGGGTCTGGAATGTACACACACGTACCCACACGTACCCACTCCAGGAACCACTACCAGGACAGCAGCTGGAGGGCTGTCACACCAGAAAGTGGGTAAAGTGACTGAAAGTAGGACAAGTGCCAGAAAAGCTTCCAGAAGTTGGCAGTAGTAACACTGTCCCCTTTCTGACTCCTCTCCACACACAGAGCTAGGAAGGAATAAAGTGGATTGCCCTACCCTGGCAAACATCCAAGGCTTCACCTCATACAACTTAACAGATGCCCTAAGACAAGGAGTCAAAGTGGCTCTACCTAATACACAGAAAAATACAGGGAAGCTGCCAAATTGAGAAGACAAAGAAGTCTGTCCCCAATGAAAGAACAGAACAAAACCCCAGAAAAAGAGCTAAATGAAACAAAGGTTGTCAACCTATCAGATGCAGAGCTCAAAACACTGGTAATCAGGATGTTCAAAGAATTCATTGAGCACCATTAAATACATAAGGAAAGAAATGAAGTTTATACTAAGTGAAATAAAGAAAAATCCACAGGTAATCAACAGTGAAGGGTGGGAAACCTGTATTCAAGTCAATTAGTTGGAACATAAGGAGTAAAACAGTCAACTAGAACAAAATGAAAAAACAAGAATTCAAAAAAAATGAGGAAGAGTTAAAGAAGAACCTGGACACTTCAAAAAGTGCTGACATCCAAATCATAGGGATACCAGAAGAATAGGTAGAGCAAGAAATTGGAGACTTATTTGAAACAAATGAAGAAAACTTCCCTAATTTGGCAAAGGAAATAGACATACAACTTCAGAAGCACAGAGTCCCAAACAAGTTGAACCCAAAGAGGACCACACCAAGACACATCATAATTAAAATGCCAAAGGTTAAAGATAAAGAATCTTAAAAAGCAGCAAGATAAAAGCAGAGAGTTATCTACAAAGGAATTCCTATAAGACTACCAGCTGATTTCTCAATAGAAACTCTGCAGGCAAGAAGGGACTAGCAAGAATTATTCAAAGTGATGAAAAGCAAGGACCTACAGCCTAGGTTACTCTATCCAGCAAAGTTATCATTTAGAATGAAAGGGCAGATTAAGTGCTTCCCAGGAAAGGTAAAACTAAAGGAGTTCATCATTACCAAGCCCTTATTATATGAAATGTTAAAGGGACTTATTTAAGAAAAAGCAAATCAAAATTATGAACAGTAAAATGGCAGCAAACTCACAACTATCAACAACTGAAGATCATCTGGAGGCTTATCAGCTGGGAGGGGAAAAGAGGAAAATGGGGGAAAGGTACCAGGATAAAGAAGCAAAATTAGTAGGTACAAAGTAGACAAGAGGTGTTAAGAATAGTATAGGAAATGGAGAAGCCAATGAACTTATATGCATGGCCCATGGACATGAACTAAGGTGGGGGGATTGCTGGAAGGAAGGGGAACACCAGGCAGAAGGGAGCACAAAGGGGAAAATTGGGACAACGGTAATAGCATAATCAATAAAATACACTTAAATAAGTTTGGGGGTGGGTTGGTTGGTAAAGAGTGGAATATATGGGTCATAGTGTATGATCCTCACTCAGGAGCAGAAGGGGTTTATTTCAAGGACACCCACAAATACCAAAATGCATGGATGCTCAAGTTCCTGGTATAAAATGTCATACAGTACTTTCATATAACCTGTATTTGCATATGGGCTGTGGCAGGGAACGCCTACCCATCATTTCTATTGTGTGGATTCAGTATAATGTGGTGAAAAGCAAATTCAAGTTTTGCTCTAGGGAATCTTCTGGGAATTTTTCAAAACTATTTTCAATGCACAGTTGGTTAAGTACACAGATTTAAAACATGAGGATATGGAGGGCTGGCTGTAGATATATGTTCGAATTTAGTAACTAATGCCAGTTTTACAAATTGGTTGTACAATTTTCACTCTCAAATATTTGAATGTCACATGATTAGTAACACTTGCAATTTCTCTGTAATTTTAGCTATTTTGTTAGGTGTACGGTGGCAGATTGTTGTGGTTTAATTGACATTTCCTTAATGACTGAGCTGGAATGCCTTTTCATATATTAATTTGCCATAGTTTTGTTCCTTAAGTATTTACTAATTTTCCTACTTGCTTTTTCCCTCTTTAATTTGCAAGAGCTCTTTAAAAATTATGGCTATAAGTGCATTATAGATAAGTGTATTATAAATATTTTTTCCCACTCTAGAGATTGTCTTTTCAGTCCTGATTTTTATTTTTTAAAGTTTTAGTGGTTAGCTTTTTGCATTTAGATTGCTAGCCATTTGAAATTGATTTTTGTGTATAGTATGATATAGAAATATGAGTAAAGCTTTTTTCCCATATGGATATGCAATCCATCCAACACTATTCATTTAAAATCTTTTACTTTTTTCACTGTACTTCCAAAACACTTTGCCAAAAATCAACCAGGTATCAACTTAGCATTTATTTATTTTAAAAATTAATATATTTTATTTATTTTGCTATTACATTTATCCCAATTCCACCCCCCCCTTTCTCTCCTCCACTCAGTGCCCCATTCCCTCCAGTAATGCCCCACTTAGTTCATGTCCATGAGTCATGCATATAAGTTCTTTGGCTTCTCTATTTCTTTTGTTCTTCTTAACATCCCCCCTGTCTATTCTGTAACCACCAATATGTACTTTTTCTTTTTTCTTTTCACATCCAGAAAATTCACCATTACTGCCTTCTGTCAGCTTCTCAAATCATTAATCATTAATACAAAGTTTTCTTTTCATTATTTCAAAATGCCTACATTAATTCATCTAAAGGCTTACTCCTTTAAGTAATATGAATTGCAATATTACCAAACACATGCAAAAATACATTTACACCCATACATATTTTTACACATATTTCAAGTACATACTGGATTTTGAAGAGTTAATACAAAAAATTTAAAATATGCCAATAGCTTACATAATTATTACATGTTAAATGATAGTGTTTTAGATATATTGTAGCAAAATAAAGCAAATTTTTTCTTCTTTAATAGTTATTTTACTCTGGAATACTATTTTTGTGAAATATATCACAGAAATGGTGTATTGCAGAACTCACTTTTGTGAAAGTTGTCCTACAGACGGTGCCAAACCCATAGTGAAAAATGAATTTGGCTTTTGAGTCAGATCCTCTCCATTCCCATAATACAACTCAACTTTATTTTAAGCTACTGGAACTACAACTTATTCTTTTTGGAGTTTTCCATCTTAAATAGATTTATTTATTTAGGTTGTGCACAGGTCTTACTTCTTTCAATACCCTCTGTTTTTTCCTTACATGTGTTTTACAAGTTGAAGCCTTCAGAAATAATGGCACTTGCAGTGCTCAGCCAGTCCCCAGAGTAGAAACTATTATGTCTACTAAATTGAGGTAAAAAATAAAAATCCCTAGGATTTAAATAATTTTGTAGAATAGTATTCTAGCTAGTTTTTAAACTTGTGGTCGACTTCCTATGTGGTCCTAAACTAACCCCTGAACTACTGAAGAGTCTGTTGAGGTAGAGATTAGGTATGTTCACATTTCAATAATAAAGTTTACTATAGCATTCACTCCTTTTCCCAAGCATTTCCAGTTTGGGAGCCTTCATAACTGGAAATGTATATTTCACAATTTAGTTGAAAGGAATCTCATCTAATTTACATGCTAATATGAGAATATATATTGTCTATGTACACGAATCATATAGTTTAGTAGTTTGCAACTTTCATCCAAATTGGTCTTCATTCTCAGCATCTTTTCTAACCTAAAGATTGACTGATTTCACAACACACCCATGACCAGTTGGTTGCTATTTAAAACATAAATTGCTAACAAAATCTAAATATTACACACCCACAAATAAGCACATATTTTATAACAGTAAATAAGAAAGATAGCATGCCTTCTATGTAATAGAAATCCACATTTTCTTAGGTTTTTCTTCTTCCTTAACTGCATCCGATTTTTCTGAGTTATTGTAAATAACCTGATTTTCCCATAATGTGAAATGATTCCAATCTAAGAAAACTTAACCTGCAGTAATGCAGATACAAGTAATATACAAAATTAGATTTTACTAAATAAGGTACATTTATAACAAGATCACTTTAAAGCATTCATAAGTTAAAGTTGGTTCTTATCCATTCAACTGTCCTATATCTTTTGATTGGTGCATTTAATCCATTTACCTTTGTACCTGTATTTCTGTCTGTCTCTCTTTATCTGAAGATATATTTTTCATTGGTTTAGAGAAAGAGGAAGACAGAGAGAAACACTGATGCAAGAGAGAAGTATTAACTGATTGCATCTGCACAGGGGATCATGGATGGAAGATCGAACCTCCAACCTATATGTGCCCTGACCCAAAATCAAGCCCTCCACCCTACAATTACTGGACAAGGCACCAACCGAGCTACACTGGCCAAGGCTTAGCATCTTTCTTTTAAGCTTGTCTATAATCATAGCTTTAAATCTTAATTTGGAAAAATATAAACCCTCTGATATACTCTAAATAATACATTTATAATGTGTCAAGTTTCAGCATCGGAAACAGGCTTTTAAAACAATTGTGAAGAAGTAATTGTTCTCTTTCTAACTTCTTGATGTTTTGTTTTTAAAAATGTCACCAACTTATTAAAAAATCACCATTAACAATATTATCCCATTCTCTTTGTCCTGAAGTTTAGTCTATTATGAGAACACCATAGAAACAGGTAGCAGCTGGATTTCACAGAGGGGATGCTTGAAGAAGGCATCACTTCCTTTGCTAGGTACACCTCTTTTGGTTTATCTCTTCTTTCACTTATTCAAAACCCCATTTCTCTCTTCCCAACATATGGATTATTTCCTCCTTTAAAAAATAATCTTTAGCAACTTTTGCCTTAGCCTTGCCTGTGAAGATTAAGCTAATACTTATTGAACATCTATTATGTAGTAGGCAGTGTGGTCACTTTCTCCTAATATTTCTAATATGAAGATCCAGAGGAAATAATTTCTTAGTTTTACAACTGCAATAATTTTTGACATTTTTAAAGTCGGAGAGCTGGGAGTTTTATAATAGTTTTTCTGTCATGAAAATATGCACACATACAAGATTATACATAAAATTGCACGGTTTCTGGGCCACTGGAGGCCATGGGTTGAGACCTTTCCCACTAAATAAACATACAGCAATTATTATTCTGTGTTCTTCTAAAGATGCTTCTAATATGGAAGCATCTTTGATGTGTTGCTTCACAGATAATTTTATGGTTGCTCTTAGGGCTGAATAAATTATTACAACATAAAAACATGTTAAGCCCTGGCTGGTGGCTCAGTGGATAGGGGTCAGCCTGCAAACCCAAAAGTCGCTGGTTCAATTCCCAGTCAGGGCACATAACCAGGTTGCAAGCCAGGTCTCCAGCTAGCTTCATAGCTGGAGGCAGGTGAAAGGCAACCACACATTGAAAAAAAAAATTAAAAAATAAAAATAAAAACATATTAAAACGGATATAAGAGCCATCTATTTTTGATTCTAGATAAATTGAGACATTTCACCTGGTACTAAGATTTTTTAAAATTTCCCATTCAAAAAAAAATGTTATTAGGAATAGACAATTTCCTTAGCTGGGTGCACCTCCATCCTATCTCTAAACCACTAACTGATAGAAAAATAGAATGCCTTACTACCAGCTTTTTTACAAATAAATTCAAAACAAAACAAAACCATTTTTGCATAGTTATAAATAAACAGAACAGTTGGTCCTTCTTTAAAGATTCAAGATGTAGCTAATTAATTTGTGTTACAAAATAAACCAATTTGTTATGATATTCAGCAATGCCATGTGAAGAGCCCTGCAGTGCTGTCTCTGGGAACAGAACAAGCAGAGCCTCCTTCCACATCTGAGCAGTAGACCACAACATGCGTGTGCTGTCACACATCCAGCTGTGTGTTGCAATGAACTCCTCATCATTAAACATCTTCTCACCCCCAAATCTACTGTTTTTATTTCTTTTTACTGTGCCACAGATGTTAGAGCTGTCAGCTCCAAGTTTTATCCAGTAGAAACAAACTTTGCTTTGCCCAGGTCAAAAACCTGGAGTCATCCTTAACTTCTCTCTTTCCTGCTCACCAACATACAATCCAACAGCAAATTCTGCCATCATTTCCTTCAAGGTATACCCAGAATATAACTTATCAGCTTCTTCACTCATATGACCTCACCCCAAGTCCCTATAAATTGAGTAGACTCATTCTCTTTCAGCTTATATCACACAGAAACCACAAATATTCATTCTGATTAAGCAATCATTTAAAATTAAGTAAGATCATATCATTCCTATGCATAGAATCTTCCTACAGCTTCCCTTCACACTTAGAATCCAAACTCTTAACATTGACTCACAAAACTATACCTAAACTTGTCCCTAAATGCCACACTGACCTCTTCTCTGATAACTGTCTGTTGCTCACCATACTCTGTTAACTGTCTGTTCTTCAAACCCAACAAGCACATCTTTATAGGGCCCTTGTACTTGCTATTATCTTCCCCCAAAATGTTCTTTCCGCAGAAAAACACATCATTCACCCCTATAGTTCTTTAGATCTCTGTTCATATTGTACCTTCTCAGAGAAGCAACCTTCCACCAAGTAAAAATCAGACCTTTTATCCTTTATTCTTTTTGTTATATTTATGCATATCACTCACTCCTACCTAATATTGTTTCATATATTTTCTCCATATTTAAAATATAAGCATCATAAAGGTAGACAACATACCATTTTTATTTACTGTTACATTTTTAGTGCCTAGCACTGTGCTTGATCTATAACAGATAATCAATAAACTTTTGTTAAACTCACAAATGCTTCCTGACCTTAACACATGTTGAATTTGCTAATTATTGCCCAGCACCTACGCTTTACACATACCATCATAAAAAGCCTCATTTGCAACATGTTTTGCAAAGAAAACAAGTACCCAAGGAGTGTAACAGCAAAAAGGAGTTAATTGACAGCATTCATGAAATTTAATTCATTCTAGTTACAGAAAGGCCATTTTGTGGTTATTTTCTAGAAATCAGAGGAATTCCTTTCCCTTAATCAACTATATAGTAGCAGCCTATTTCCAAAACAGCAATAACATTATCCAAACTTACATTAACAATTATTTCTCTAAAAATACTTGACTCCATCACTGCTAAGGGCTCTTATTTAAGTGAGGTACATTAACATCTCTTCCTAGATGAACTGTCTCTTCAGGGCTGAAGTTACTTTGGGTAGTACTACACTATAGCATATAAGCATCCATTTAGTACACTGTATATGCCGATGGGATAGAACATTACCAGGTGTGAGCCTAACTCTTCCTTAGAGTTTTTGTAATGCCCTCAATTATTACCTTGAAAAATAAACTAGTTGTGGCTTAGGGTTGTTTTTGAGCTATTCTGGCTCCTCTGCACAGTAATAACATTAGTTTTATGTACAATTTGGAGGTTTTCCCCATGCTAGAATCTCAAGTATTCTGCTTTTTTAGCCTTCAAATAACATTAATTTGCCCTAATTTTGCTTTCTGTTTAAGTATTAATTGATTTGGCAATGCTCATTAGTCTTCCTTCCTAAATCATTGCTATCTAGGGACCCAAAGCTATAAACCCATGAACTTCCATCCACTGGTGAATGCTGCCATTTATGTGTAACAGTGGAGTGATATTTGGGGCTAATTAGAATAAGAAGAACAAATTTCTACTAGTATACTAAGGTATACTAGTATATCCTGTGCCATACAAGAGTAGTTTTACTTCAAGATTAAATTCACTTTATTTGAAAATAGCTTTACTGTTTCTATTTTTGGCTCTCATTTTTAAGAAGTGTGACTCTGTAGGTGGGAAATCTCTCAATCTGGCTCAATGCTGTGAAGAAAATTAGGGACATAAAATTGGAGTTATGATTTAGGACAGAAGTAAACATCTGTTATTCATGAAAGAGAGTAGGTTTTGAAAGTGCTGAAAGAAAAATATTAAAGGTAAGGAGCAAGCCAAAACAGGTGCTGTCTATGTGACAGAAAGAGGTAAAAATAGCCAGAGATGAAATGGAGAAGACCAATGTGTTCTTTTCAGTAGTCTGCTATTGGGTATGTGATATGTAGTCCTGCATGCATCACTCTTGTTACATTTTTACTAGAAGATGTATTGTCATTAGGGAAATTGGAAGAAGGACCCAGGCCAATGTGGGATTAACAGAAATATAATTCATGAATGCAGAGCTTGGGAGGGAGAAGTGCTAGTATCTGAACTTTTTGATTCACCCCTCCTAGAATTCAAAAAATCCCAATCTGCTTTCACCAAAAGGCTACATCATTCCACAACAAAATAACTTGAAAACAATTCAAATGTCACAGTAATAAAACTCATTTGTAAGAGTTTAACAATAAATTTCACTTCTTTGGGGATTATGCCTAGATGACAACTTTATAGATTTGAACATATTTTTCACGAAGACAATTATGACTTTTACATATGATGAATTCTTAGCAACTTTTCACTCCATTAGGGTAACAATTTAATTCTATGCTGAAAGCCTCTTAGAAACACAGAAGGGTCCACACTCCCCTTCCATATCATTCACTTTAATCAACATCTCATCCCTCAAATAAAATCATGCTTAGCAATTTTCACTATTGATTTTTTGGAATTCAATGGGAGAAGTGCTGTCTCTGACCCAGGAACTAAAGCAGCTTCTCAGTAGGCACAATCATTGAAAGCTAAAGAGACAGGTCAAATGACTCGTCACAAAGTCTTCCACTGTTTTAATTACTAAATGTCCACAATTTACCTTTATTCAAATCAAGAACCTCCAACATTCAGTTAATCACCCCAACGCAAATCACCTGCCTAATGTACGGGGGGCGGGGAGGGGCTTTCCATAGGTGGCAAAAGTCATGCAGTGGCTGACAGTGTTATCAACAGAAAACTTGTACAAAAACATAATCATTTCTCTAGTCATGCTTTCTAAAAAGATTTTCCAGTCACAGTTTGCACCTACTGAGAACTAAACAAAAGAGAAATACAAAAGGGCAAACCTTTTCTTTGACTGTCTATAATAAGGAAGATTGTCCTTCACATAATCCACATCTAACAGTTTGGGGAGCTATTTTCTTGAGGAGCAAGGGAAAGGAATAGAGCGCCAATGTGAAGACACTGCAATGATCACTTAAACAATCTCTTCAATAAAGGGTTTAGGGGAATGAAATACAAAGTACATAATCCAAATCTAAGGGCAAAAGTAACTGGCCAGAAACTAACTTTAGGAATTATCACCACCCAGTTTCATGGAAAGAAATGATCCTTCTTCTGATGCTATGTTTACCTTCCATGTTTTTAAAAGACCTTTCAATTCTTAAGTCAATAACTGCCATCGTGTTTTTCTCTTAAGATGTCCCTTGACTCATAGTGACAGCTCCCTGTTCCGTTTTCCTTTCTCTCCAAGTTATTCCAAATGATAAATAAAGAAAAGCAAAGTACTTTGTCAACAGAGATTACTTTGGTCAGCAGTTTCTAACAGAATTTCTTACCTTGTAATATAGAAAATGGAACCATCATCTTTACTACCTGAAATCAATCTGCTTTCACATTTTATATGGGAGAAAACTCCTATTAAGTGTATGAAATGTATTATGGGCAACTGCCATGTTTCATAGGAACCAGAGTTCATGGCTACTACAGGGAGGACATAAACGGTAAGAAGAAGAAAAAAAGTTGTAGGTAAATAATTTATTTCTTCTCCTACCATAGTAAATTCTTTAAGCCTTTCCATTGGTTATTTTAAGGTCAACTTCTGTTCTCACACTTAAGAGGACAATATTTTACTCATGCCAGTATATAAATACAGACTTTTGAAAGCCTTAGAGCAATATTTTCCCAGGTGTATTCTATGACATTTTTCTGTTATATGTTAGATGTTCTAGGGCAAAATGGATCTTGCTCAACTAATCCTGAAAGCACCAAATTAAACAGTTGTTGTTGTTGTTGTTGTTCCTTAGGACTTTTCAGAACATTTGACACCCTCAAGCATTTAGTAAGTTTAAAAGGCACTAAACTCTGCAGGGTATCACATCTTATCAAATCTGGGAGCTGCTGCAGTGAGCATCCATTCTGTGATATTAGAGTTGTGCAGAATATACTCAGATAAATGTTCTATTAATTCATGAAACAGATCAACCTCGAATGGGTAAATATACAATGGAAAACCTATACACTTTTTATTCCTAGAATGTTGTTTGTTAGAAATCATGAAATATAGGTCTATTATTTTAATCATTACACAAAAGAGGGATCTTTGTTCTACACATGTCAAGATGGCGTATTCTCTGCAAATTGGTGGAAACTTATTGCTGGCAGATTCTTTCAACAAGGGCTTAGCATTCTGCCCAACTGTTTCTATAGACCAACATGAAAAGGGCTCATGGGTCCTTTAATCCACATCTTTGTAAAAGGGGAAAGCTAAGAGGAATGGAATAGAATTTTAGGTTGTAAGATTGTGTTCTGGGTTATAGTGTTTTTAGAGGGATATTTTATTTTTAAAAAAAGCAATACAATACAGTTTATTAATCATTGTAAAATACCTCAGTCATAAAATGAGAGCCAATTGTCATTTTTGTGATATGACAAATTCTTTTTGATAAAAAATTAGTTACCATTAGAATTGTACCCTAAATTACTTACAATGTGGGTCTTCACATTTAAAGGAAACTGTTCAAGTACAGAAGGTTCATCCTGAAGTATCAAGTCTATGTCAATATAATTAAAACAGTTGGTATCGCCAATACTTTTATGACAGATCTGTATATTTTCATAGAGTGATACTACAAAATATAGGCTGATAGGAATTATTCAGACAAGCACAATGTATCTTTGTATATTAGGTTCTCACTTAAGTCACTTACTAGCATGTGGCCTTGGATGGGGTACTTCATTTCATGTGCATCTCAGAGTCCTCATAAGTAGGAACAATAATTGTAATCATACACACACACCATATAGTGATTGTAAAGATTAAAGAAGTTAACATGCACAAAGCATTTAGGACAACTCTTGGCACAGAGTAAACTTGCAATATGCTTTAGGCATTGCCATTATTATCATTATTTCATGCTAAGTGTTACAATAGTAATGAGAACAGTGTAGTGTGCTGCTGTCAACACTCTACTAAGGGCCCCACTGTATTAGGTTGGTTAAGGAAAACCCCTCAGAAAAAGACATTTTGACTAATATTTAAAGAATAAATAGGTGCCAGCATGTGAAGAGTGTGGAAAAGTACATTCCAAATGTACTTTCCATATCAAACAGGATATGGAAATAGCTTGAGATAAGAAAAAAAAACTTAGACAGCCAAGGTCCCAGCAGGAATAAGAGACACACTTAAGGAAGGCAAATAGAGGAGGAATTAAAGAAGGAACCTTTTTACAAAGTTATGAACGGGAAATGCAGTCTGATGGGATTAACAGTAGAAGAGCCATTACCACTCCTAAACCGAAAGGATGCGAGAAAGGGCCGAGAGAACCAGAACCAGAACCAGAACTCAGAAGCAGAGGGGCATGCACAGCAGGCTGCTTCAAGAGGCCTTGACCACCTCAAGAAGAGAGTGAGCCAGAGGTTACTACCCAGGGGTGAAGCCAGGAAAAAAAAAAAAAATTTCTCCAAATTTTCTGGTAAGGCACCCTGTTAGTCAACCCAAGGATCCAGAAAGAAAGGAAACCATTATTGTAGTCTATAAAGACCAGCCTCCTGGGCACAGAGCAAGTTGAAAAAAGGAGGGATAATAGAGGCAAATGCAAATTAAAAACTGTGAAATTAACTAATTGACAAAAAGCTGGTATAAATTTAATATAGTGATTTAGGAGTGAAATGCTACAAAAGAAGGGTGAATAGACAGGCAGGGAATTAATTATTCAAAGGTACCAAAGGGATTTAGATTTTAGTCTAAATGAAATGAGAAGTCACTGAAGGGTTTTCAGAATACGGTATGAACAAATGTTACTTCTGCTCATAACGAAGACACAGATATGTCATTTCATTGTGTGTATGCCTATCCTCAAGGTGAGGAGATTATCAAATGTTTGTAAAGGGTACCCCTAACCTCAAGAATCTGTGTTGGTACTACTGGGGGAGTGGAGGAGGGTGGAGAAGACCTGCAAGTCTTTACAACATTGCACTGAGGTAGAAGAACATTTGTGAATAGCAATGGTCACTGAGTGATGGGAGCACCGTGGAGGTCTTGATAAGTGTTCTCACAGGTCTCTCTCTAGCTATGTTAGTAATGAACTGTATGTTTGGCATTTCACACAAAGCAGTAACATGAAATACTGTGTAATCTGAGGCAGGTTAATCAAGTGCAGCAGATGCCTACTTTATGCACTGTCCTTATCCTCTGTATATATGTATTTTTTTCTCAGAAAAGCAGGCAGTGGAAAATCTAGTTGTCTCCCAACTGCTCTCTCTTCTCCTTTCAAACAACATCCTGATATGACCAAGAGAACAAGAGTACAAAGAATTTTTTGAACTTGCTGCCTGTCCTCTATGAAACTGACTTCACCTAGATCATTGCATGGTAGATTGCTTATTTCATACAGTTCTATGCTCAGACACGGCTTTGTCAATGAGGTTTCCCTTACCTTCCAATACAAAACAGCTTCTCTCTCCATCACTGTCTACCTGCTTTTTTTCATTGCATCAACCATTTCTTGAAATTGTATTCCAATAAATACTAGTTTATTTTTGGACTCTTCTTACCACAACAGAAGCTACATATGGGCTGTGAGTTGGCCTTGTTTACAGCTATTTCCACAGGACCTAAACAAGCAATTGGTACACAGTCATAAATCACTCAACATGGGGGGGACCCCCCAAAAAAAGTGGAATTTATTTATACAATAGTGTATTTATTCTTACATGTTTAAGCTTCAGTCAGCTTCAAAGTACTCTCAATTTGATGTAATACACCTATCAAAGTGCATTTCCCACTGCGCAAAAACAGTTTTTGAACTCATAGATTTCTGCCATTGTTTGTTTCACCCCTTCCACACTAGTGAAACATTTCCCTTTGAGGATATTTTTCATCCAGAGAAACAAACAAAAAAAGTTGCTCAGGGCAAGATCAGGTGAATAGATAGGGTGGGGCATGGGGGTCATGTTATTTTTGGTCAAAAACTGCTGAATACTCAACAGTGTGGGCAGGTGCAAAGGCATTAAAAGAGTCTTTAAAAAAAATTCACTGAAGCCAAGATCTATCTCTTACAACAGCACCACTGGTTCACTGATACGGGTGGGCTCTTGGAACATTCACCTAATGGTGAAAGCCTGTACTATGAAGGGCCACCCTCCAGAAAATAAATCTGAGTTTTCTGGGTCCCCCTTGTACAGACAGCAGGGGGTCAAACATGGAATGCTATAAACACCAACATTTAGCACAATCATGGTATTATTAAATTTTTGTGTAACAAAAGCAGAACTCTCTGGAGAAGAAGAACAAAAGAGGTAGATTTTGAGTGATTACCATTATTCTTTTTTGCCTTCAAGTGTGTTTCTGTATAATAGGATAGCTGTTGAAGTGTTGTCATAAACTTTAAAAATAATTAACCTCCATGCTGCAGTCACAGCATAGCAACCAACAGAGAAGGCAACAGAAACCCCCCACTGCTTGTCAGCCAAAACCTTGCATTAAATCAGGACATGGACGACACTGAATTACGACAGCAAGTATTCAGCACTGCTTTCTGTCAAGGGCTGCCTTTCACTGTTTTGCTTCTTTGTTGAAAGGTTGTCAATATTCACAAGATAGAAGAAGCTGAACATTCTAATGTTCTCAGGACCTTCCAGGCTATGCTGTCCTGTCTGCCTGGAACAGCATTTCTCCTTTTTCACCTACATGCCTACCTTTAATCATTACTCAATCACTGATCGTTCTTGTTTAGCTCTGACCTAGGAGTGTCGTATTCTCTGCCACCATCTGATTCTGCGACAGGCTAAGTTGTTAGCTTGCACGTAAAGTAAAATCTCAGCCTCCAAATTCTGACAGAAGGAAGGACCCTCACAAAATATCACACCTGCTTTATGACATTCCATTCTCAAGATTAACCATATGCCTTGCTAAATAAACTCCACAAATATTTTATAGTGCAAAGCATGAAATTAATTATCACATAGAAAAATGAAATAAAAGAACATGTGATTGCAAATCTAAGATTATGGAAAAGTGACCACTGAACCACTAATGCATGACAACACAAAGGGTCTGGTATAAGTTACCCAAGAAAAAATTGCCTCCATCAAATTATTTTGATACCCCATTTTATGGTTATGGCTTATCTGCTTTTATATTTTCAGAATTGATTCTGGATTTTCTCTAAAGTCACCAGCCATAGCACTGCAGAAAAATATCTATAAACCACATTTTTCAACTTTTATAATACAATCCAATTTTGCAATTCAAGGAGGTTTAGTTTCTAACAATCTAGTGTATTTTAATGTTGAAAAATTTAAGAGGTTGAGACCTTAAATCAATAAGTGGGGTTAATCAGCAAAGTAAATTTACAGTACCTTAAATGTGTATTTTTAAAAATTTTTTACTGAAAAAATGTTATTCACTATTAGCTATGAATTATGGAATAAAATAAAAATAAAATTCTCACTATTAATTAGTTATCATTAAAAAGCTCCAAATATGCTATGGGTATTACATAACTAATATTTATACTACTATTGGGAAATGAATGAGGGTGTAAGTTATCCTCTCTACTCTGTATTTGGTGGCTCAAAATGTTCATTTGTTTTTTTCATAAGATGGCTTTAGTAGCATTTAGTTGTCTTTAATTTCACTCAAACAAATTTTGTTAGATTTTATGTGGCAACTGTATTATCAGCATGAGTTAAAAATCATCAAAATTAGCCTTGGCTGGTGGCACAGTGGATAAGGCGCTAGCCTGTGAACTCAAAGGTTATTGGATTCAATTCCCAGCCAGGGCATATAACCAGGTTGCAAGCCAGGTCTGTAGCTGGAGGTAGATGAAAGGCAACCATACATTGCTGTCTCTCTCTCTCTCTGCCTCTCTACTTTCCCCTCTCTCTAAAAATAATAAAATTTTTTTAATCAAAATTAGTGACTTTTTGTGCTGCCATTTTAATATTAAAGACAGAAGAAAATATGTAACATTTGTAGCATATTATGTTTTATTTTTTCAAGAAAAGTAAAAATGCAACTGAAACTCAGTAAAAGATATATGCAGCATATGGAGAAGGTGCTGGCTGTGACTGATTGAACGTGTCAAAAGTGGTTTGTGAAGCTTCATACCGGAGATTTCTCAGTGGATAATGTTCCATGGTTGGGTAGACCAGTCGAAGTTGATAGCAATCAAACTAAGACATTAATTGAAATCAATTTATACCATGTGGGAGACGGCTGATATGCTCAAAATACCCAAATCAATAGTTATTGGTGAAAATAAAAAAATGTATCCTTTATTTTATGGTAAAAACCACATCGACTTTTTGGACAACCCAATAATTATGGACTCAAGGCACCCACCCAAGTATTCGGTCATTTTCCTAAGGGACCCACCTTCCTGAACTACATATAGAACCCAACAACTGATCCCAGCACCTGGATCTGTACAGTCTCTAATAAGGTCCCATAGGTATAATGAAGGAGAGCTTCTATGAATTTAACAGCTTTCTGACATCTTTATGATGTGAGACTGTTTCTGGGCTTCTAATCACCATGAATTTGGCCATCCTACCCAGGTAAGTATTTCTGGTATTCTGCGTATGGGGGAAATATGCTTGTGTCAACATTACACAGACAAAATGTATTTTATTAATTAGCTAACTAGTTTTTTTAACATATATTTTATTCATTATTTTTAGATAAAAGGGCAGGGAGAGAGGGAAAAAGGAAAAGAAACATCAATGTATGGTTGCCTTTCACCTGCCTCCAGCTATGGACTTGGAGCTAACTAGTTTTTTATTATAACGCTTTAAGATTTTTCTTGGATTTCTGCTCATTAGCCTGAAAGATTAATATATTCAGAGCAGAACTTGTGAACATCCCATCATAAAGATGGGAGTTCAAGAATGCGAGAGGAAAGGTAAGCCAATCTTGGGCAGAGTGGGGGAGAATATGTTAAAACTGTATCTCTGAGTTAGCTCCCCAGGAACACATCTGCAATAATTGGTGCTATGAATTGTCCAATGCTGCAAGAAAAAGAAGCATTAAGATGAAGTTTGGAACTGGATCACTTGCTACCCATTGGCAATAAGGGCCTCCAATTGCTAGTGGCAGATGGAGCACTGCAGTCTCTGGTACAAATGGCAGTCCAATTGTTAAAACTCTCCAGAGCTATTAATTGGGACATTAGGCTAGTGGAGGGGAAAATACATTAGCCACTGTATTGTGTTAAGTATCTGAGAAATAGGAGAGAAATAGTAACTATAAATAAGACAATGCAATTGAGTGGTTATTACAAAGAGCAATTGATGTTCTGAGAAAAGATTAAAAGAAGCTGAGACTAATAAGTCACTGATTGATCTGGTTGAGTGTGAAAGTCACAGAGCTTCCTTGGTAGTTTACAATGAGTCTCTAATCTTCTGCAGAGGGCAGAGAAAGTTGGGGACCAGACCTACTTCACAGGTAAAGCAGCCTAACTCTGAAGAAGGGAAAACCCTCAACACCAAAGTTGATCTGTTCTGCCAAGATCAGAGCTGTGTGTGTGAGACTCGTGCAGCTAGATCTCTATGGGACTGGCACCCAGAGTAGAAGAAGGCCCTGCTGAGCACTCCAGCAACAATGTTAGCAGCTCGGCTACAGGAGCAAACCAATTGGCAGACCCCACAGTATTAAAAGTTTTAGTGGTGGGAAATGATGTCACATGGAACTTACAAAAAGCTCCAATAAAATAACAATGGAAACTACTGGAAGTCTCAAGCAAGGCCATGCTATCTGTAGCTAAAATTATGCACCTTTTGAAAAACAACCACTGGCATGCTGTTAAGATAGAGCTGGCCCATGGGCACTAAGTGATCTTGCTGCCGCAGCTGCCTATTATGACTGATATTTTCAGACCCATCAAATCATGAAAAGGTAGGCCAATAACAATAACTGGTGCCAGCAGGAGTAGAGGTAACAAGCAAATTAGATGAGTGAATAACCCACACCTCATGCCATCATTCTTAACCAGTAGCTCTCACACATCTCACAACTGTCAGATGAAGGATTTCCTACAACCAGTCAATCAAGGAAGAAAAGGCTGGCTTGGTTCAGAGATGGGTCAGCTTGGTATGTGATTGCAAGTCAAAGGTGAGCAGCAGGTAGGGTATCACACAAGAGATGGGTAAGGAAAAATCCTCCAAATGTGCAGAACTTTGGGGCAGTGCACTTTCATGGGGCAGTCATCCACATTCGATGAAAAGACAAGTGGTCTGAGAAATATTTAAAATGGGCTTCCCCTCCCATTACCAAGGAGTATTTTACTGTTCAATTGAATCACATGCTTTGATTGTGGCATGCTTCCTTTTTGTTCTTTTTATGATCAGAAATAGATAATAAACCACATCTCCATTTATTTGTGGGGCTTCCTGGAAAAGAGCTAAATTTAAAGTTCTACTGTGATATTTTTGCTGATCTGCATGGTTGACATAGTTGTATTTTATAAGGATTTTGATTCTTCACCAACAGGTCTTTTCCTTGATTCTAATTATACCTATAGATTTGTTTTTAAATATAAGGTCTTGCTGCATTCCTCAGGGGTGCTTTGTTGAAAAGAAAGTAAATGACTGGTCTATAATAGATTGACAGATAGGTACTGATATGCATTTTTAAAAGCAGACACAAACACGAGACTCATCCTCAGGCAATAGCAACAGTGTTCATTGGGGTAACCTCCCTTGGGCATTTTCCTAGATGCCAGGTGGTTCCTCCTCTCTGCTCTGCTCCTTTCTGCTCTTATTTCCTCTTCTACCCTGGAGTTATCTCATAGGTTTCTGTCACAGAACTACAGGCTCAACCAAGCATCAGCAAATATGCTAGTTAATAATGCCTTAAGGACTTGGCCTTCCCAGGACTATTTATTTGTCAGTAGAAATCTATTAAAGACAAACAGACTCAAGGCCTAAAGGAATGATTTTTAGTTGATATAATTTGACATATACAGAGAGAAATGTGGTCACAATTTCACTTCACATCTTTTGTATTTGGAGCATGAGAATTATGTTATTCATGAATATCTAAAAATTGGTATTTCTAGCTCAAGGGTCTTGATGTTTTATTTTATATTAAGCCTCAGAAGACAGGCAGAAGGGCAATTTTTATACCTAGGCAATTTTTATACCTAGACTGTTTTTTCCTCTAAATTATATTAATATCAAAGAATCTTTTGACAAAAAGAATTCTATAAGCCACTAAATGGACACAATGTTTTAATTTTACAAGTTTCATTTGCTTTTTCATAATACAAAATATGCCACAGAGTTGTAATACCAATTCTATATAAACTTATCATCTGCTGCTTTAACTTTTAGACTATAGTTTCTATGTTTCAATAGGGTTTCCATAGCTGTTTACTTTAATAGCTAATTTCCCATTAAGTTGCTGTAACACAATTTACCTTTATGTTATTAAAATTAAGCCTATTTTTATGTTTTGGATGTTGTGTACACTACTCCAATGTACATCGAGCATACATAGCTTTATACTACTTTTTAATTATTTCTACGGAGTTAAATACCAATAGTAGCATTTAAGACAAACATACAAATGTTTCTATTCCTCATAATTATTATCTATTATATCTACTTTTCAAAAATTTTGTAGCAATTATAATTTAAACTACTTTAATGGATATCATATCTTCAAGAAATGAAGTAACACCCAAAATACATAGCTTCGTCAGTATCAGAGCAGGTATTAGAATCTCATCTTTTGACTCCCTGATATTAATTTGTTGAATACAGTTATACATTAAAGAAAAGGAGAAATCATGGGCTTGGTTTTGGCAAAAAGCATCTATAATTCACTGAACTGCCAAGATAATAAGGACTTCATTTGATGCTCTTTCCTCAGCATAAACTAACTTTTCCTAAGCATCTCATTCCTGTGAATTTCTACATCCTTCTTTAGAGTGGAATTCAAATTTTACTTTATGGAAGAATTCTTTCCTCCCCTCCAATTAGGTTAGGTCTTCAATTAAATACTGTCATTCCAAACCAACATCTTATAAAGTCTATTACAATTATAATTAAGACATTAATAACTAATTACCTAATAGAACATAAACTTCTGTTTGTCTAGTTCTCCACTAGACCTACAATATCTAAAACAGTGCCTGACATACAAAAATACAGTAAAAATATATTGTAAATAAAATATACTCTAAAAATAGAGAATATGCCATGGGTGAAAGAAAACTTTTCTGGCAGATGGAATGCACATAAGAGTGTACTAGTAGGCAAATTAGACCAGAAGAAATTGTAGTGCAAAATATAAATTAAAAAAGACTAATATCAGGCGGAGGAAAGATGGCGACAGAGTAGAGAGCAGTGCTGATGGTGTTCTCGAGTACCAGAGCAGCTAGAGGACAGGATAAGGAGCGTGAGACGGCTTCAGGACCCTGGGGATTGGAACGGGCAGCATCTGGACACAGGGGAGCAGAGCCCAGAGGCAGAGGAGGCCAGCAGGACAGTAGGTGAGGCGTTCCCGACCGACCGGCCAACGGGCCGAGGTTGGCTCTGGGCAGGGGCGGCTCTGCCCAGAGGGGCGCGTTTGACCGGGGCCAGTTTCAGGCTCCCTGGCGACTGGAAGTCTCAGCAGTGAAGTGCGGGCGGCGAGGGCGAACGCTGTAGGGAACGCGGAATTGAACTCTTGCAGGGGAGAGACTGTGTGAGAGACTCACCCCGGCAACAGGGAGAGGAGCTTTCGCGGGTGCGGGGCTAGAGGTGGAGAAGACTCCTTCGGGAAGCTGGAGCGGGGGAGCGGGAAGTGCACCAGCCGGGGCGGCAAGAGGGCCGAAAAACGGAGCTGCTGGGCTGCTGGGGAAACAGCAGCTAGAAGCCCCTGCGAGGGGGGAGGCCCAGCCCGGCGCAACCACACAGGCCCCCAGGCTCCGCGGGAAAATCCAAACGGCGATGCCGGAGAGCCGGCAAGCCGCGAACTTGTAGCTGGCGACCCGCCAGTGCCGGAGACAAAGGCCGCACGGCCTACGCCTCGGAGGGGCTCATCACAGAGGCCACGTAAAGGACTCTGCGGAGAGCTGATTGGCTCGGAGGCGTGGTGCTCGCCCCTGAAAGGCGGGACAGTGTAGGCGGACCCCGGACAGTGTTGACTGACAGGCCCGGCCTCCTCCCGGAACTGCGGGGGTGGGGCCAGTCGTCACAGGGACCGGCAAAGTTGCGGGCTGACCTGCAGAAGTGCTGGGGGCAGTCCTGAACAGGAAACTCCGCCAGGCTCCAGAACATCGGCAGCCCTAAAACCCAGCCAGGCTGCAGAAGGCCCAGCCTACCTGGGGGCGGACACTCAGAATCAGCCCTACTGTGACAATCAGAGGCCCTGCCACGCGCCAAGACCGGCTAGAATATAGACTATAGACCGTAAAGTCCTGACCAAGAAAAAGAGGCAGCATCAGGAAAGGGATTGCTGCCAAACTCAAGCACCTGAATTATACCGAGAGCAATATGAACTATTAAGCCTCAACATATCCTTTGCAAAAGTTACTCCTCACATATTCTTAATCCCCCCCATACCTCAATCCACCTAAATATCCAAGACCCTCCCCTACTCTCGAATTAA